>BPLS01018830.1:0-13879 GCA_019656275.1 Rhododendron kiyosumense
ACCGCGGATAACCAAGCCATACACACCCAACCTCGGTTCCGCCGTTCTGGGTTCCCGAGTATCCTCACAATGGTTCCGCCGCACCGGGTTCTCATTGGCACACATTGCATTGGCTCCTCTCCACGGATAACCAAGCTATACCTCACCATGGTTCCGCTGCTCCGGGTTCCCATGGGAACGCACAATGGTTCCGCCGCTCCGGGTTCCCATTGGCACACACCCTCACAATGGTTCCGCCGCTCCGGTTTCCCATTGGAACACACACACACCTCACACAATGGGCAAGTCCGGCCACATTGCGGATTTTCAAAACATTAAACCTTTTCAAACACACCCTAGGTGCCATGTTTCTATTTTCTCGATTCTCGTGTCTCGTTACATGCAAGACTCCGTGGTAGGACATATCACATACGCAACAACAAATCATTCAACAAGATCATCCAACTCTATTATATATCACAAGTAACTCAAGCAATCTATGCATGCTCATAATCATTTTCAAGATCAAAATACAAATACTTGAAATGAAAAGTAATTAAAGGTAACTTGCTTTGAAATGGAAGATAACATAATCTTACATATACATAGGAATAGGGTTAGAATATCCTACCTTGATCCGAAACTAGTCGGGGCCGAATAAGCTAGGTGGAAATTTCCCCCGAATCTGGACCGAACTTCGGACGGCAGTAACTCGGTCAATCTTTGGCCGAATAGAGTCGTTCTTGTGTTGAAATCGAAGATCTCGAAACCCTCTACAACTCTCGAGAAGGAAGTTAATCCTAGAAATGAACCTAGGTTGGAGAAAAATGGGGACGAAGCAAAGGACAGTAAGCTGTCCAGAAAATGGAAATCCAGAAATTTTACTGAACTTCGGATGGCAATATCTGGGTCATTTCTTAACCGATTGGGGTGATTCTTGAGCCTAACTTCAAGGTTTCGAAGTGCTCTACAACTTTCCAGAAGGAAGTTGGTCCTAAAAACTACTCTAGGCAGGAGAAAATGGAGGATTTCCGACGGGACAGTGGCTGCCCAGAAAAACAGAAAATGGTTTCTAGAGAGAAGGAAGAGCTATTGCTTGAGGTGTGAGTTCAAAGGCTTAGAATGGCCTTCTATTTATAGGCAAGAGCTTGGCCCTCTCCTCTCTCTCTCTCTCTAAGTCTCACCTTGACACTTGGCAAGAGATCATGGAAGATCAATGCAAGAATCCTAGGGTTGCATGGCTATGGTGTCCTTAGATTGGATTCTTGAATCAAATGGATGGTTGAGATTGTAATGGTACATGATCAAAGGGTTGAGAAGTTGCAAGGTGTTCAAGAAGTACATCTAATTAAATCCAACTTTTAAGCACAAATCAAGGGAAAATCCTAGGTTGCATGGCTATGTTTGTACCAAGATTTGATCTTGGATCAATTGGATGGCTAGGATGGATCCTTGGTGGGCAAGAAAGAGATAGGTACAAGATCCAAGGGTTCAAACCATTGCAAGGTGTATACAAGAGTACAATGGAGGTTAATGGAGAGTTAGATACACCAAGGATTTTGAAAGATCAAGAAGATCAACCAAGGTACAACCAAATCCCTTCTTTCCTCCTTCCTCTCTCTTTCTCTCTCTCTCTCTCTCTCTCTCTCTCTCTCTCTCTCTCTCTCTCTCTCTCCCATTCGGCCTCTCTCTCCTCTCTCTCTCTCTCTCTCTCTCTCTCATAGTACAATATATATACATGTATATATAAGCAAGCAATAAACAAAAGGGTACTTTGGTACCATGAGATCAAGGGGATTTTAAAAGGGCAAGATTTTCCCCATTAAACTAATCAATAAACAATCACCAAGTACTAGTATAATATATACACATGTACTTATGTATCTAAGAAGATCAAAAACCCCAATAAAGAATAATAAAAGAGTACCTAAGAAATCTTAGGTACTAAAATCCTCCAATAAAAGTATTGTATATCATCCCATGGGATTTTTGAAAAAGATTAGTTTACTAAAATCCTTGTACCTTGTTGGAAGACTAAAGCTATTAACCAATGGGTAATAAATCCTCTAACTTCTATTGTCCAATGGACAATAGTGATTTGGCAACTTTTATATTAAAATAGTAGTACCTTTGTCACATGGGAATTAAAAAGAAAGACTAAATTAATTCATCCATGTACTAGGTGAAAGATTTAACCTTTACCCAATGGATAATAACCACCCTAACTTTTATTATCCAATGGATAATAGTTGCTAGGGAGATTAAACAATAAAATAATCCAAAAAGGTACTTTAAAGTAATCAAAAAGTTACTTTTTACTATTCATAGTACTTTAATCAAGTAGACATTTAATATAAACAAATGAGGTTTTTATTATCCAATGGATAATAGTTTCCCTAACATTTATTGTCCAATAGACAAAGATTAAAACCAAAATAATTAAATGAAAAAAGAATATTAAATCTTTAGCCTAGGGTTCAAAAGGTTCAAAGGGTTCACGAGGGGCAAAACGGTCATTTTGCGGTTAGGGAAAAGTAATTCGGTGGCTTGCTAGCTCGGTTTCTCCAACACGTTGGTTAGAAACTAACTAGGCTTGCCAAATGGGTTAAAGTGCCAAGAAACGAAATTTGAAGGGTAAAAACGTAATTTTGACAAACTTCAAAGAAATTAAGGAAATTCAAATAAAATTCAAATATTTAACGAAATTTTTAACGACCAAAATTCAGGGTCGTTACAAGCCATGTCATCAACGACAATCAGTCACATCGTCTGTCTCAGTCATTTCGCGATGGTCAGCCATATCATCGACGGTCAACCATATCGTTCATCTCAGTCAATCAACGATGGTTAGCCATATCATCAACGACGGTCAGCCATATCGTCCGACTCAGTCATTCCCGATGGTCAGCCATATCATCAATGATAATCAACTACGTTGTCTATCTCAGTCCATTCAGCGATGTCTCAGCCGTTTCATCAATGACAATCAGCTACATCGTCTGTCTCGGTCCATCAAGCGATGACAATCAGCCATGTCGCCTATCTCAGTCCATTCAGCGATGACAATCAGCCACATCGTCCGTTTCTGTCCATTAACGACGTTCAGCCATATCGTCAGTTTCGGTCCATTCAGCGATGATCAGCCATATCATCAACGACGATCAGCCATATCGTCCGATCAATCCACGACGATCAGAATATCGTTCGATGGTCCACCTATCTGCAACCAATTGTTCCCCAAGAGAGTCCGCCTCGGCCTGCCCCGTCCATATCTCCAATGACAGCCTGTCCTGTCCAAATTCGATCAACAAGCGACGATTCGCTCGTCCACTTCTACTTCCATCCCTGGCAATGGACCACCGGTCCATTCCACCAATCAGGTTCCTTAAGTTAACAAGTCTACTTTGCTATCATGTTCAGCTTTGGATTGCCTTAAGGGGTGTCTAGAATTCATTAACGTTACTTGTCCCAAGTCGATGATGCTTTAAGTGCCGTCAAAGCGGGGCTACTGTAGACACCCCAATTTGGGCTTCCAGATTTGATTCCCCGATGATGAAATGGATCAAGAACACCCTTGGGAATGATAAGTGCTTGAGCTTTGAGTGTTTGAAAAACCCTTGAACCTAACCTAACCCTAAGCCACTTCTAAAAGCCAAAAACCCTACAAGCACGCGTTGGTTGAAAACCAACGTGCGCGGGTCAAATTGACTGGTGTTGGTCAATTGTCAAAGCTTGGTCTTTGACCAACACGTGTGTTGGTTTGACTCGCACGCGATGGTTTAGGACCCGCGCGCACTGGTCAAACTTCCAGGTGTGATCAATGGTCAAAGCTTGACAGTTGACCCACGCGCGCCGGACCAAACTGCCTCGTGGACTGGCTGGACTCCTCTGTTTGTAGCCCATACCTACGTCCCTTTCTCCCTATATATACACCCCATGGTTCATCCTTTAAAAGGGTTAAAAAAAAAAGAGATTCAAAAGGCTTAGTAAACCCCAAAGTTTCCAAGAACATAGCTTATTCTTTCTCCTCCATTTTCACACCACAATAAAGCCTCCAACCTCAACGCTCAAGCACTCTTTCAAACTCAATTTCGGTATAGCATACCTACTGTTTTCTGTTCTGATCCCTAAGGGGGGCTGGCAGGGCCAAGGCTGGTAATCAATACCAGTCCTGGTCCTAAAGCTAGCAAGGTTTCAAAAACTGTCGAGGCAAGAACCTGCGTGCGATGCAGCCACTCACGCATGCGACTATCCCAGTCTGCGCACGACGGTCCTCATGGGGATTGGTGTCTTGCTGTTTTTGTGTTTATTTACATATAGAACACTGTTAAGCACGTTAAAAACTAGTTTACAGCTTTCCTTTGTTAGAAACTACTAATTTGTAGTTATTTTGCATATCTAGTGTTTTGGAGTACCCCTGGGATCATTCTCGATCTGTCCCAGAATCCAGAAATATGTAAACCAAACACTGGTCAAATGGTTCAGACCATTGCGTGCCGGAGCGCAACCCTCGCGCGCCGGATTGCCTCTGACCAGTAAGTGGCCTTGCACGGGTAGCTCGGCCTTAGGCTATTATTTTGTCCCCACACTGTTTATGGGGAGTTTTGTTAATTTGTAGGGCTTTTCAGCCTTTAAACTGTATATATTATCCTGCCTATAAATTGTTTGGTTTGTTTTGGGTGTGCACTGGTCCTTCCAGAGCCCAAAGGGTTTGAGAATAAGAGCTGTGGGTTTGAGCTCACCGGTGCGTGTGTGTCTTGGTGTTGCGCGCGCAAGAGCAAACAGCATGCAGTGTTTTGTTCAGTGCATGCTAGTTTCTTCCTGCGCACGTCACTCCAAAACAAGGGCTTCCCAGTTTGTTTAAACTCCCACAGCAGTCTGTTCTCATCCTATACTAACTGTTCATCCATGCTATCATTCACATCTTGCAAACATGTTACAGTTTTAATCCATTGTTCCCTCGCCCTAATTGGCTAAAAATTGATTAATCAAATAGAATCGCAAATAAATATCTTTCGCAAATGCCTAAGTAGATACCGATCTTCGGATTGGGCAAGAGGGGTTCCATAAAACTCTTCCCCTCTCG
The DNA here is from genome assembly GCA_019656275.1 of Rhododendron kiyosumense. NCBI lineage: Eukaryota > Viridiplantae > Streptophyta > Magnoliopsida > Ericales > Ericaceae > Rhododendron > Rhododendron kiyosumense. Next base: position 5,066 of record BPLS01018830.1, read on the forward strand.
TAACCTAGCTCCCGAACCCAGATATGGTTATGACGGACTGGTTCCTTCACTTTTTCAAATCAAACAGCACGGCAGGTGCTTCAAAAGACGGTTCCTTGGGTGTCGGACCTTCAAACGCGAGTGGCAACTCTGTATTTTTGCGAGCGCTTGTCCCGCCTTGCGCTCCCTCGACCCAGCTCCAAGGGAATAGGAACAGAATCCTTTTAAGGGCACGCTGCCCACAATCATAATAATAATATTTCTTAATGAAAAACCAGCGCTAATATACATCATATACCCAAAAGCTTTCCCATAATTTATCCAAGAGTAATATTACGTTTAAACAAAGTTACAATATCGGCACCTCAGCTCAAATTCCATAGTTAGTCAAAGATAGTATAAATTTAGAGATTACATGATATCCAAAGTTAAAAGAGTTCAAATGAAGTTACAACTACATCTTTTCAAAAAAGATCATACAAAAGATGTTAGAGCCACTTCTCAATGATGGCTTTCAAAAGATATGAAGTCAAGCATGCACACCATGCACTCCACGTCAATATCCTTGGGATGTACCTGAAAATAATGATAGGTTGAGCTACACTAGCCCAGTAGAGAAATCTATACTCAAGCTATATGAAAATACAATGAAACATGCAACAAGAGAGAGAGAGAGAGAGAGAGAGAGAACGAATTTCAACAAGCGAACATGAGAAACAAGGGTTACCACAATGAACAAGAGGACTACGACTACGGGATTCTAGACGTCTTATAGATTTCCCTAACCATTCATATGTCAAACCAGAGGCATTACTAAACTCTCTTCAATATAAATAACCTGCGATAATTTCTCAACCATTTTAAGACTTCTCGAATGAATACCATAAATAACTTCCTCATTTTATACCATTCGCCATCAAGCCTCTTTTCCATAAACCTTTCCTTTTTAATTACCAAAATAATTAAAAGAAAACTCAAGACCATTACGGCTCAAGCTCCGTTGATTCGAGCTTGAATGCCGGAGTTCGTTGATTTGTGCCCAAATACCAGATCTGTTGATTCGTCAATGAATACCGGAATATTTTTATTGAAAATCCTTTTTCCAAAACCTGAATCCTTTCTTTTTAAAAATCCTCTATAGAATCCATCATTTGTCCCTTTTTAATAGTCACAATCTCAAGTAGGAAATAGTTTAAGAAACAACATGTACTTTCGACGTCGATGATACAATCCTCCATCTCGCGAGAAATTCAACTGTATTACCACCCCATGCATTATAGTGAATTCTCTCCACTTGGTTCTCCGCATTACCACCCCATGCGTTGCGGGACTCCCCTATTTAAATTTCCAACTAGTGCACACACACACGCACCATCAATCTATGTATAATTGTGCAAGCAAGATTCCTTAGTTCACATTCCTTCATTCATCATCATACAAGGCAATACAAACATTATAAACATGCCACATTATACATTGACAAATACGCAAGTTCACATTATTCCTCTAAGTATATCACAACGTCCTTCGTCACATACCGAACCCACAAATAACTCTACAACGCACCACTCGCCAAGTTCTAAACTAGAATCTTATAGAACAAATGTCAAAGGAATTTGAAAAGATCAACGAGATCAATCACAAGGATACGAGTTACCGTATTCTCATCTAGAGGATTAGGCAAGCCCCCATCGACCAACTATGCACCCCATGATGTACCTTATAGCCTACGATGTTCGATAACCATTCTATTGTACGTTTTCCAATTTATCAATCACCACGTCATGTCATAGCACCTGACATGTCTATACCATTCATCCTATCATGCCACAATGTCCACATATAATCAATCACATAGCGATGCATTCTGACATAGTTTTAATCAAGTAAGTTACTATTCTTTGTTTAATGACGGAAGACCAACGGAATGAGGATAACTTAGATTAACCAAATCGATTCAATTAAGCATGCTTGAAATAGGTTAGGAGGTCTCCAAAAGGGATTAGAAGTAATCGAACTCAATACGATTGAGAACAAGTAAACCAACATCAAAGCCGTCTAGATAGGGGAGTGATCGATCCCCCCAAGACTAGGAATCATGTAGAGACCCGTAATTTTAGAAAAATATTTAAAGGTTTAATAGATATTGGAAATTGAGGAAAATGTTATTTTTGTTAAGCTTATATGAAATTGGGGTTAATGTGAGATTTGGGGAGTTGATTTGATTTGGGTTAGTATGCTAGAATCATAATTGGAGGGAGTGCTAGTGCAATTTTGGTGGGTGTGCGAGTATATATAGAGGAGTGTGTGCAGGGGATTAAAAACCCCATATCTCCCCCCCCCTCTCTCTCTCTCTCTCTCTCTCTCTCTCTCTCTCTTCGTTTCTCTCTCTCTCTCTTGCTCCTTTGAGCTCAAAAACCCACCAATCGACCTCAACACATTCATACTTCGACCTTTAATTCATCTCTTACGCGTGATTCAAGCCTTGGATCGTGTGGGTTTGAGCTTGGCTTCTTTCTTAGAGGATTTCAGAGTTTTGGAAGATAGAGCTCGTTCGTTGATCTCATGTTTGAAGCTTCTAACCTTGAGGCAGGGATTTCTTACTCATTCTATGTGTTTATGAGTTAATTTCATACTTTAATCGAGTTTTGATCGTCAACCATTGACCGTAAAAAGCTGTCGAAATCTGCAGAAAATCTCGTGGGTATCGATCCCCATGCATGGGGGATTGATCCCCCAACTTTTCTCTGGTCCAACAGCATGGGGGGATCAATCCCTCCCCTCTCTGGAAACTCTGCTCATTTTCTAGGTGTCAACCCAACTTCAAACAACCATAACTTCTTTGTTCAATGTCCATTTCATGTAAACTTTACATTCATTCGAAGGTCTTGAAGTCAGCTTTTCATTGCCACCAAAATCGCCTTAAAACTCTAAGTACACAGAAAGTTATGACCATTGGAGTATAGGTGTATCGGTTTACCAACATCTGTTGGCTACTCCTAAGGTTGGTCTCGTCTGTCGTCATGACTCTCTATATAAATAGAACATATCTAAGTCACTCTTGAACCTGATTGCATGTGTCCTAAAGACTCTGTGGGCATCCGGTGCCTGATTTTCTTTCCTCGGAAAGGGATTTCGTTCCCCTCCTTAAGAAGAGAAAATGCTGCCGGTTTGCGGGAGCGCTTTAAGCTGGACGACAAGTGCTCGCGAAAATACAGAGTCGCCACTCGAGTTTGAAGGTCTGACACCCAAGGAAACGTATTTTGAAGCACTTGCCGTGCTGTTTGATTTGAAAAAGTTAAGGAACCAGTCCGTCATAACCATATCTGGGTTCGGGAGCCAGGTTACAAGAGGGGAAGGGTTTTATGGCACCACTCTCGCCCAATCCGGAGATCGGTCTCTACTTAGGCATTTGCGAAAATGTTGTTTGTAACGACCCTGATTTTTTGTCGTTAAAAATTTCGTTAAATATTTGAATTTTATTGTAATTACTATTAATTTCCAATGTTTGTCATAATTACGTTTTTGCCCTTCAAATTTCGTTTCTTGGTATTAAACCCTAATTGGCAAGCCTAGTTAGTTTCTAACCGGCTAGTTGGAGTAACTAAGCTAGCAAGCCATTTAGTTACTTTTCCCTAACCGCAAAATGACCGTTTTGCCCCTCGTGAACCCTTTGAACCTTTTTAACCCTAGAATAAGAATTAATTATTCTTTTTCTTTTAAATATTTTTGGTTTTATTCTTTGTCCATTGGACAATAAATGTTAGGGAAACTATTGTCCATTGGATAATAGAACCCCATTTGTTTATATTAAAAATATATTTGGTTAAAGTACAAAGAATATTAAAAAGTAACTTTTTGATTACTTTAAAGTACCTTTTTGAATATTTTAATATTAAAAGTTCCCTAGTAACTATTGTCCATTGGACAATAAGAACTAGGAGGATTATTATCCTTTGGGTAATAAGTTTACTCTTCATCATAGTACATGGGATTATTAATTTAACCTTTTTCTTAAATCCCATGTGACATGGTACATACTATTTTAAAATAAAAGTTGTCAAATCACTATTGTCCATTGGACAATAGAAGTTAGGGGATTTATTACCCAATGGATAAAAAGTTTAGTCTTTCACAAAGTACAAGGATTTTATTAAATAATCAAGTCTTGGATTTTCCCATGTGATTTTGTGCATTTAATTATTGGGGAAAATCAAAACCCTAGATTTCCTAAAGAACCCTTTTACTTATTTATATTAGGGTTTTGATCTTCCTAGATCATTTGGTACATGTATATCTATTATTTAAGTACTAGATGGTTAAAGTATTACCCTTAGTACACATGTGGTTATTTCATAAATCAAAGGGAAATCTTAGTCTTTCTAGCCCTTAGATCTTTTGGTACTAAAAGTACTACTATTTTTATGGTTTACTTGCATACATATATATATATATATATATATATACCATGAGAGAGCAAGAGAGGAGAGAGGGAGAGAGAGAGAACCGTGAGAGAGAGAGAGGGAGAGAGAGAGCCGAATGGGAGAGAGAGAGAGAGAGAGAGAGAGAGAGGAAGGAGGGAAGAAAGAAGGAGAGATTTGGTTGGTACTTCCCATTGATCTCCCATTGTACTTCAAATCCATGAGATTCATATTCTTCCAAACCAAATCCTAACTCCATTGTACTCTTGTATACACCTTGCAATGGTTTAAACCCTTAGATCTTGTACCAATCTCATCTCCACCATTCAATTGATCCAAGATCAAATCTTGGTACAAAAATAGCCATGCCAGCCTAGGATTTTCTTTGATCTTCCATGATCTCTTGCCAAGTGTCAAGGTGAGACTTAGAGAGAGAGAGAGGAGAGGGCCAAGCTCTTGCCTATAAATAGAAGGCCATTCTCATGCTTTGAACTCACACCTCAAGCATTTGCTCTTCCTTCTCTCTAGAAACCATTTTCTATTTTTCTGGGCAGCCTACTGTCCCGTCGGAAATCCCCAGTTTTCTCCTGTTTATAGTAGTTTTTAGGATCAACTTCCTTCTGGAAAGTTGTAGAGCACTTTGAAACCTTGAAGTTAGGCTCAAGAATCACCCCAATCGGTTAAGAAATGACCAAGATATTGGCATCCGAAGTTCAGTAAAATTTCTGGATTTCCATTTCCTGACAGCTTACTGTCACTTCTTTCATCCCCATTTTTCTCCAACCTAAAGTCGTTTCTAGGATTAACTTTCTTCACAAAAGTTGTAGAGAATTTCTTGAGCTTCGTTCTCGACCCAAGAACGACTCTATTCGGCCAAAGATTGACTGAGTTACTGCCGTCCGAAGTTCGGTCCAGATTCGGGAGAAATTCCACCTAGCTTATTCGGCCCCGACTAGTTTCGGATCAAGGTAGGATACTCTTGCCCTATCCCTATGTATATGTAAGATCTCGTTATCTTCCATTTTCAAATTAAGTTGTTTTTATTTACTTTCCATATCAAGTATTTGTATTTTGATTTTTAAGATGAATTGTTCCTATTACATGTGGCGTTATGCTTTAAGCATTGGTTTGAGCATGTTAATTATATAGTTGGATGATCTTGTTGGATTACGATGAATGATGTTTACTTTGTCCTACCACGGAGACTTTGTATGTAACGAGACACGAGAATCAAGAAAGTAGAAACATGACACCTAGGGCGTGTTTGAAAAGGTTGAAATGTTTTGAAAACCGCAATGTGGCCGGACTTGCCCATTGTGTGAGGTGTGTGTGTGTTCCAATGGGAAACCGGAGCAGCGGAACCATTGTGAGGGTATGTGCCAATGGGAACCCGGAGCGGCGGAACCATTGTGCGTTCCCATGGGAACCCGGAGCAGCGGAACCATGGTGAGGTATGGCTTGGTTATCCGTGGAGAGGAGCCAATGCAATGTGTGCCAATGGGAACCCGGTGCGGCGGAACCATTGTGAGGATACTCGGGAACCCGGAACGGCGGAACCGAGGTTGGGTGTGTATGGCTTGGTTATCCGCGGTACGGAGCCAATGCTAAAGATTTTGAAAGGCTTGGTTATCCGCGGTGGGGAGCCAATGCAAATGATTTTGAAAGGTTGTTTGTAAGTGGAAAATGGAGACACGGTCTACGATGAGTCGCGTAGGAGAAACTCTGAAACCTTGGACACCAACGATCGATGATTAACGAATTTGAATATGTGATTGTTAGTTGTAAGGTTGGTGGGTAAGAATTTCCTATTGAGCGTTGTAGCTCATGGTGTTGCCTTTTTGGTGACCCTGACATATTATATCGGTGGCGACGCTGGTATAATGTGTCAGACCTTATAGATGATCAAGATGAACAGATCACTTGGAGGCGTCCGGAGCTGAGGAGCTGGTTAGGATGAAGAAGCGAGAGGAGCTGTAGTTAGGAAGCCTTAGTTTCCTTTCCTTTTGTAATAAAAGTACTCCTGTGGGGGTTATGTTGTAATAAAGAGTTAGACTTTATTTTGAAATTTCAATAAAATGTTTTATTTAACGTACCCAAAATTCGGGGCGTTACAGTTTGGTATCAGAGCTTTAGGTTCAAAACCTCGGCCATGGGTAGAATGGGTAGAACCACGTAGAACCTTGAGATAAGTTTGGCCGTTGCACAAACGTGACTTGAGTTTAAGTTTACCGTCCCTAATTGGGTGGAATTCTGTCAAAACAATCTTCGGATTGAAGCAAGGCGCGGAAATTGGCAGTACCGCCGAGCTGGGAATTCCCGAACAATTGGATGATGACTTAAATCAAGAATCGAATGTGGAACGTAGAAACCTGAAAAGTTTTCCCTATGGCTTTCACCAAAAACTATTTTATTTTCAAAACATACAGATGAAGTTTTTCTTATAGATAAAAACCTCGATCGATCTGTTAGTCGAAGCCTATCAACCTAAAAATGTCGTAGAAAGGATAACAGCCCAGCGCTTGGAGGATCCCAGTTTTATTGCTACCATGCGTGTAGAATGATTTGACTTCATAAGAGTTCACCCCTTATTCCATTAAGGCTAGATTATAACCTTCCTTATTGTTATAGATGTCAAGCATACCACGAGGAGGACGCCCACCTTTCGCCCCGCGTGCTTTGGCCAATTATCGCTCATTGCTAGCACCTGAGTATGTAGGACCAACACCCCTACCAGAAGATGACATGGAGCTCTATGAGGTCCCAATCACTTGGGAGATACCCCCGCCAGTTGCAGTTCCCGAGAACCCTCCGCCTACCTTAGTTCCCGCGCCGCTTGTGCAAAACTTCGAGCAATCCAATGATTATCTCATGTTTGACCTAGAAGCTGCGATACTGGACCTCTCTCAGTACTATCCAGGACCAGTGGAGGAGCCAACCATCCCGACTATGGAAGAATTGCTAGCACAAGAACGTGAGCACCTTCTTAGGGAAGAAACCGCAGCTGAAAGGAGCTACAAGATGTGGTTGAAGGAAGCCTTCGGAGTCCACCTACCTTAGGATATTGCATTGGCAGTATTTGAATAAGGATTCTGATAGCTCGTGTTGCCTTTCAAGCACTAGCGCTAGAAGAACCAAGTTGTATGATGTGTAGGATTGTCTCAGCATGTAGTAGGAAGTTGTTTGGTATGTTATTTTATAGTAGAACTCAATGCTTTCTGCTTGTAAACTTTCCGCTTATCTATGAAAAATCTTGTTGGTTTTTGTTGCATGCTACTCCATTGATTGTTTCTCATTTTGAACACAAGGAAATAGTTTAGTTAGATTAAAACCTTACCCTTTCAATTTACGCTCGTAGATGGTGAACCGATGGAGTGGACTAGGGTACGAAACCGGTGATTCCTCTAACCCTAACCCCAACCCTGACCTCGCTCAAGTCATGCAAGCGCTCGTGACCGCTCTGAATGCTGCCCGCCAAAACCCAAACCCTAACGATGGACCTATGACCCGAACTCGAGCAATGAACGAGTTCTGCAAACGTCGACCCCCGACTTTCGACAGAGATACCAACCCCACTGTGGCCGAAGCATGGCTGAAGGAAGTCAAGGTGATCATGGACACCTTGGAGATCACCCGCAGCGGAGATCGTGTGGCCTTAGCCACGTACCAGCTGAAAGGAGAAGCCCGTTACTGATGGGAGCTGATGGAGGCAACTCATGACGTAGCCGCCATGACCTTTGCTCAGTTCAAGACCTTGTTTCTCGACAAGTACTTCCCCACGCCTATCCGTTTGGCCAAGGAACAAGAGTTCCAGAACCTGAAGCAAGGAACTATGACCGTTACTCAGTATGTGGCCAAGTTCGAGGAACTATCTCGCTACGCCCCGGATGCCGTTGCAACCGAGGATAAGAAGGCGAGGAGGTTTGAATGGGGAGTGACTACAGCTAGAAGGGCTGTGGTAGCTCAAGCTTTTCCCACCTATACCGGTGTGGTGAAATGCGCTCTTCGACTGGAGAGTGAGGAGAACGACTTCAAGACTCGATGGAGGAAGGCGACAGGCAACGCTAGTGGACCTATCCGAACCCAGACTTCCAACAACAACCGTGGACCCTATTTCACCAAACCCTTTGCTTCGAGCCAGAGCGACCAACCCTGGAAGACTACAATTCCCGGAAGTGGCGAGCAGAAGAGAGGTGGTCGAGACGTAGCGACAGTTCAATGCTTCCACTGTCAGGCTATGGGACACTATAGGTGCGACTGCCCCCAGCTGCAAAAGGAGAGGATTGGAAGCTTGGAAAATCAGACGGCTCAGCAAGTTGGACAAGCCGGTTTTGTGAAGCAAAACTCTGAGGGCCTATCGCAGGGGTACTCAGGGGTACTCCAAAATAGCAGAAACTCATATTGAACTAAGACTAGC
>BPLS01018837.1:0-16965 GCA_019656275.1 Rhododendron kiyosumense
AATAAAGCATTACCTTATCATTAAAGAGTACCGTTTGTGCATCATGACCAGAACAACTCTCACTGCTTCTTGCTTTCTTCTCCTTTTTCGGATAGAAGCTTTTGAGGTTTGGTAGATATTCCAAAAGCAATATATTCAGCCGACTGAAACTTATCGGAATGATATCTTCATGATCTTCTTCTCCTTCATTTCCAATCACTCCTTCCAAGTCCATGCAAATCTGTATATCTAATCTTTTGAGCCGAACTAGTCCTCTCGCAGATGACGGGGAAAAGAGATATTTACAACTACGATCTCTGACGGTTATTGCAGTCAAGTGACTGAAGGATTTCGATGGATACAAAACAATTCTTTCCAAGGGGTTAGCTAAATGAATGTTCTTAAGCTTCACGACCCCAGTTGAATGCTTAATGTAAGAAGAATCACCTAGTTCACCAACTACTATATTAAATCTGACCAGGTTCTCGAAGGTGAAGTCCTTGGGCAAAAGCGAGGGGTCTGGTATACAAACATATAAAGTAGTTAATCGAGTCAAGGACATTAGCTCATCAAGACTCACACAGCTTATATCACTCCCAGTCCCGTCGGCTCTTGTCCCCTCCCATTGGCTAAACCGCCCTGGCATGTACAATTCTTCAAGCCGAAGTAATTTGGATATGACGCCTTTGGGAATCACTTCAAGCTCTTTACAACCGTCCATATCTAACAACCGAAGATGAGTTAACTCTCCTACCTCTTGTGGCAACACCTTTATATTAGAATGCCGGAGGCTAAGTATTTCGAGATGATCCTTTAGATCCTTGAGTATAGCTATGTCTCCCAATTTGCATCGATCTAGGCATAGCATCTGAAGTTTTGCCAATATTGCAAGCGAAGCTGGGAGAATGGGCGACATAGTTACGCTGTTCAAATCTAAAACCACAAGGTTCTCCGTCCCACTAAAAAATCTGTTTGGAACTTGAAGCTTGAATTCGTCGTCGGTACAGTCCAGCCGTAAGGTGTGGAGTGCCGGACAAACCAATTCGTTGGGAAACTCATGCATATCACGGGGCCTTAAGGAGATCACGGAGCACTGCTCGTAGGTAGAATTCTCGGGCCAATCTTTGACACCGTGTTTGACAAGAAATGATTTCTCATCATTTGCTATTGAAATAGCAACGTCTCGCACGACATCATGCATTTTCACAACATCTCCGTAGTAATTTTCAACATCTAATAGCAGACAACAACTTTGCAGCGTACCGACCACTGTGTGTACTCGATTGTATGCTAATTCCAATGTATCTGGCTTTTTATCACGACGTATGTTCTTCCCCGCCATGTAGTATCTCACCAAGTCGTCAATCGGTATCATGGCATCTTCGGGAAATAAACAACAAAGCAAGAAGCATGATTTGGCATCCTCGGAATCTAACTGATCATAGCTCCACTTTAAGGATGCGTACACCTTTTGGTCGATTCCCTCAATGTCCTTTAGCATGGAATTTTTTAGCTTGTCAAGTGCATCTCGCCAGGCATACATATCCTTACCTATATCCTTACCCTTCAGTGCTGCTCCAATTGCATTAATAGCAACCGGCAAGCCTTGGCACTCTTTACAAACTTCCCATGCTATTTCACGGAGTTCAAGAGCATCAACATAATTTCCCACCATTTTCTTAAAAAGGGCCCATGATTCTTCTTTAGATAAAATTTCGATTGCAAACTCTTTGACATCCATGTTCTTCCACACGTTTCGGTTTCGAGACGTTAGCACAACTTTGCAACTTTTGTTTCTATCTGTGATAGGAATACCTGTTGGGCAGCCAAACATTTAACAGTTCACATACGACACATATTTTCCCTCATATGATATGGATTCAAAATACTACACTTAGAAACTCAATATCATGAAACCAAAGTAAATCAATATTAAACTATAACCTATTGAAAGGGGCAAGCCTCCCGGCTCCCGAATCTTTGTTAATGGAGTGACCCCTAACTATTACGTATGGATTTTTTGCATGCTTATTTTAACTATTACGTATGGCTCCCAATCTTACCCGTACATGTATATAAAGCACAACAGTGTACATGGCTGTGATATTGTTAGCTTTCAATTATTAAACCTTTGGCAATATCATTACAGACAATAACTTCTAGCTACACGTGGAAATCAATGTCTAGCCCAAAGCATAAAGCCATCTAGCAATTGCTTGCAAAAGAGATGGCACTGAGATTTACGGGGTCTAAAGCAAACATTTTAGAATATGGATCTGAAATCCTAATGTACTACAAATAATAAAAATTACTTCTGGAAAAAAAATTCCTGACGAAGTCATTACAAACAGTAGTTGGAAGCATAATATCCAACTTCAATAACCATGCGGTTCAAAAAAAAAAAACTTCAATAACCATTACAATATCTCAAAAATTATTATTTAATCATTATATGCACGCATTTTAGCTGCATATGTACTTATTTAAAAAAAAAAACTAGCTTAATTAAGTTTTTCCACCATAGTTTTTTCAATAGACAATAACCAATCTTATTCTCTCTTGTGGTATGGTTGACCGAAGGTAAATTTTTATCAGCTTCTAAAAAGATTATTTTTCTTGAGTCAATTGTAACCAAAACAGTTAACAAAATTGTATATATAGCCCATGCATTTGGGGGAAAAAAAAAACTACTCCATCCGTCCTAACTTAAATGTCCTCTATGATTTTTTGTGTACTTTCAAGCCCAAAAAAATTATATATTTTTTACATATTATTTTTTTATTTCCTCATTCCAAATTAAAGTTCTCAACGAGCACTTTAATTTGGTGTAAGAAAATTAAAAAAATAACATGTAGAAGTATATTTTTTTTAGTTTGAAAATGTATGAAAATTTATAAGGGACATTTAAATTGGGACGGATAGAGTATCATTTGCTATCAAATAAGTGAGCACATCAATAAGCTTTCTTAGTTCTCTTGGTGAAACTTTTCTCTAGACAATCATTTTGAAACATAAGTCTCTCCCACCAGTACTGAAAAGTTCCTCTCTTTAAGCAAATCTTCCAAAGTTACATAATAAAACAAGGGATTATCTTATGTTTGAACCTTTTCGCTCTGGCTTTACTTTGAAGTGGGTACTAAAAGTGTGTAAGCATGTTAACTTGATTCTTTTACATGCCTCACTTCTATGAGCCTATACAACTGGGGCACCAGAAAATTACTTCAAATTTGGGGGCCTAAATTAAGTGGTGGTGTTATGGGCTTCAATCCAAAGCCGGCTTAATTTGCCCAAAGGCTCCCAAATAAAGAAGGCCCCTTCGATAACGCTTGTGTCGGAGGGAACACCAATATTGATGCATCACCAAGAAAGTTTACTGAAAGGACCCGAGCAATAAGCTTACCTCTCAACAAGGAGGCATCCCCCGAGGGAAACACAATGTGTCATCGTGGATGCCCACTTGACACAGCGAGGTGCCAAGCTTACTGAAGGGACAGTGCCGTAGCCAATGGATGAGATCGGCTGGCGTGCGCTGCCCATCTCATTAAAATAAGGGACAAGCCCCTATATGCTTATATATTTGTACAATTCCTTTGCCATACATATATATTGCTACAAATACGGATAACAAACTTACAAGGGGTTATGAACACTTTGTAAAGACCCCACTACAAATTCTCCCTCACACCAATTGATTTTAAGAGAGATGGTAGAAAAGCGATCCGACACTAGTATGCCACATAAGAAAGTCCCTTAATAAGTATCTATTTTGAAAATTGAATGGGTGTGAAAGTTTTGTACATTTATTGTTTTGCCCTTTGAAAAATTAGTTATTGGTGGGTAAAGAGTTAATGGGTAAAAGTAAAGGATAATTTTGAAAAGTAAATGTAAAAATTGAAGTAAAATGTCTAATAATAATATGACTTTAATAAGTTGAAATTACGAAACTGAACACATAAAAAAAAACGAAGGAAGTACTTATAAAAGAAGACGAAGGAAGTACTTATTAGTTTGATTTAATAAAAGTGCTATTATGAGGACCAGAGAGAAGTCAGGGAAGTTTTACAAGTCAATATATAAGTTAGGTGGCATCAATTAATGCCGTGGGCTATCAAATGATGTAGCATCAATATATATAAGCAACGTGCCACATCAGGCGCTTATACATAAATATGGTGATGAGTGTGTGCAAACAACATTATTGCGGTAAAAGATGAGTAGTAAATTTTACGTTAAAATCATATTCAAGATCGAGATTCAAATTTGAGAAAAATACCTATTTCCTTTAAGTCCAGTTCTTGCCAAACATCATCCACTAGTATGAGATTTTTCTTTCCGTTGTTCAATCTATTCCATAGTCGAGACGCTCTTCCCCCTTCAGTTTTTTCACTGAGTGTTAGTTTCAAATGCTCGGCGAGTTGTTCTTGAATTTTTATCACATTGGCATCCTTAGAGACAACTGCAATTATGACTTCGTCAAAAGTTCCATCTTTTTTCACTTGTTCGGCGACCGTTGTGACCGTAGTTGTCTTACCAACACCTCCGGTTCCATAGACCCCAATCATGTTCACCTCGGGGTCTTTTAATGCTTTCACGATGTCTTTGAAAACTTTATCTCTTGAATGGAAACACTCATAATTCCCGCCGAATCGGAATACAACTTCTGGAGGAGCTTCCCTACGGTGTGCAACTGTGCCATTTTCAATTTTACCGCCTTTCTCAGTGAGATGTTTGACGCGAACCACCTTCTCCTCGGCTTCCTTGCTAAGGCGGTAGCGCGAGATGAAATTGGGACACGAGAAGCTAAAGCACAACATGTTTTCCTTAACAGTTTTCTCATTCCTAAACTCTTCAACTTCTTGCCTGGTCTTGTCAGCATCCTCTAGCCAGACTGAAACCTTGTTGTCAATGGCATCACCCTGGCTGTTAGCTTCGTTAACTTTTCCTTGGATGTCGCTTCTCTGCTCTTGAAGATTTTTCACCTCGTCTTCCAGGTTCTTTAGGTTCTGCTTGTAATGTAAAATAAAACCGACATGGCGTCCCACTGATTGGAACACTTTGTCGACGATTTTCTCTACAATTTTCCCCAGTATAGTTTCTGTACAAACCATTTTCAGTGCTCTCTTTTTCCCCTTTCCGTATTGAGTTCTTTTCGTGCCTTTTTGAAGAAGGCGTCAAGTATGAGGAATGAGATCCGAACTTGAGAAGATAAAAGCTCTCTCTCTATCTGCACTCGAAGAGAACAAAAGAGGTAACTAGAGATGCACTGAGATAATTGCAATGTAAATATATACTGCAACGACCTATGATTCTAACTATTGACATGCAAAAGAAACAGGTTAGAAATGCAATCGGTTCGCTTCACTGTTCTTCTAGTACTGTACTATTTTTACATGTGTTATGAATTAATTTTGTTGGTTCAAAATCTCGAGTTTTTTTGGAGCTTTTTTTTGTTTTGTCCTAATTCGAATTTATTCCGCGTTTTGTTAGTTTTGCGCCAAACTTTTGTGGATTATTAATTCATCTCGACAAAAAGAATTGGAAAACCCAAAATTTTTACAGCTTTATCTTGGACATTTCCGAAAATATTTGGGTAAAAGTAAATTGTTTTTACTTTTCCGATTCTTGTGGTCGAGACGAATTAATAATTCATAAAAATTTGACTCAAAACTAACAAACGCGAATCAACTAAGAAAGAGCCCAAAAAAGCTAATTAAGAGAACAAGGAAGCTACTCTTGAAACATCAGGAAAAGTTTCAGAAGTGGAACTAACAATGGACTAATTTGTAAGTGACACGATGCTTTCTTAACTAGCAATCTCAACGCAACTGTGGTTTCAAAGTGCGCAGCGACCGGATATTAATTCTTGGTTTATTAATTAATAAAGCACTTAAAAATCATATCATATCTTCAAAGAAACGACGACCCTAGGAAAGCTTTCAGATATACCTTAATTAATTAGGTCTTTTGTTGTTCTTTCTCAGTGTTCATCAAGAATCCTTTGTCTTTAAGCCGACTAAAGAGGACGGGATCGAACAGCAGGAGACGACGAAGAAGAAGAAAGAAACCCAAAAGCTTAAATGGCAATGAAAGAACGAGTGAGAGGATACGAAGACAGTTTGAGGGCATTTTCTACCACATATATATTCGTAAAGAAAACAATAATCTGGCGTACGGACATGATTGCGGTAGAAAATTGTTAGTTGCTTCTGGTGCACTGTCACGTAGTATTATTGGTGCACTGAATAAGTTATCAAAATTGGTAGATGTGAAATAAAGAGATGGCGGAAGGCAATACCAAAACGTGAGTTGTCTTCTAGCACCAGGGTTATGTCCTTTCATCATTAAAGTTATGTACAGTATGAATGTATGATTCAATTCCAGGGTTTCACCACAGTTACATGACTTCACTGCTAATACTAACGCCCGTTGGACAAAAAAAACCAATTGAATTAACTTATTTAGTTTTATTTAGTCAAACGGAGCCTAACAAACCATGGCTTCCTGGTGAAACACAATCAATATTGCATTTTGTTATTTAGGCTTCGTTTGTTTCAAAATAAGATATTCTCAAATGTAAAAGTTTTTCCATATAAAATGATTTTACAAAAAAAAAATATAATTTAATTTGTTTTTGTTTTTTAATTATTATCATACTTCTCTTTTCCATTATTATCTTATTTTTTTAATTATTACCTTCATTTATTTTTCTTTACTCAATATCCATCTCTTCAATTATTATCCTATTTCTCTCTCCACCCACTACCAAAACTAAAATACCCAAAGATGGAAACCAAATAAAGGCAAAAGTCTCGTTTCTATTTTCTAGTGTTTGGTTGATAGTTGTAAAATAATGTACTCCCTCCGTCCTGGTTTCTTTGTTCTCTTTTAGACTTTGTTCTCAATTTGTAATGATTTTCAATTTGTAATGTTTGTAATGTTTTTAATATGTAATATGGATCTTATTTGATAGATTTCAATTAATTTCATTATTCAAAATCTTTAAAATCACAAAAGATATTATAAAATGTAAGATATAAGTATATTTTTAAAAGACACAAATTTTGACAATTCGACAAACAAATTGGGACGAAGGGAGTATGTATGTTTGTACATAGGTATTACATGCAAAATTTTGTCATATTTGATGAGAAAGCACAAGATTAGATCATAGGTGGATAAGATAAGAGTTGTGGGAGTTTAGTAAAGTGTCGTAATTATTTGTTGAGAAATGAAGCCTAGTTCGGAAAATGACTTACCACCTATACAAGACAAGTACATTTTCAGTCATATGAAGTAAAATGTTTATACTTAGTAAAATATTTTCTTTTTTCTTTTACAACCAAACATCAAATTGTTTTTTGTACAACCAAACACCAAAAAGTAAGTAAAACATTTTTCAGAAAAATATTTTACGTCCACACAAACGAAGCCTTAGTTTTTTTTTTTAACTTAGTTTTCTTCTTATCTGAGTTTTTATCGATGAAAATCAAAATTTTCCTTTTTATAGACTTTTGCTAAGTTACTTTCGTAAATCTGTTGCCGAACAATGCCCAATTATGCCAATCAAGAAACAAATAAAAATAAAAACAATGCTCAATTACGTACCCAAAGAAACCTTGTTGAATCACGAATTCATGAGTTATGAGTTGATTTTTTACCATTTTGTCCTTGATTATTTATTGTCTTATTAAAAGATGTATGAATAATAATATTTATTTATATATTTTTTGGGGAATGTAATTTTTTGGCATGAACCATCGAATTCATCGATGGCATGGACGGCATCCTCAGGTTCATGAGCTGTTTGGGGAATAATGTTCTCTCTCCCCTGTTCTCTCTGTATCGTGGAAGTAATAAAAGTAATTACCTAACTCAATGAGTGTTTTTAAGTAATTTACCCAAAATGCAAAAATCCCAAAAGCCAAAAAGGACCTCCAGGCCTCATTCTCACTTTTTGCTTCCTTTGTCAAAATCTGGGAATGGGTTTTATAAAATAGTTTTGAGAATGGAGTAGCCAAACAACCAAAATGTAATAATAGAAATGCAAATATGCACCTCCCAAACACCTCCTAAGTGTCTTGTAATCAATTTTGTGTTATTCTTAAATAAGTGTTTTTTTGCAAAGTTAATGAGACACCACTATGTAATTAATTTGGTGCAATCAGACAAGTTGTTGATCCAAATCTTCATCATTATTTAGGTACTTCTTTTCAATTAAAATCTACATGTTTCACCATAGAGGTTTTTTTAGGTTCCTGCTGTAGGCTACAACATATTTGCATAGTAGTAAAAAGTCCAAACAAGAAATAAGCAGAATAGCAATGATCAAGTGGTGGAGGCGGGCTCTCACGAGTCACGGCCAGAAAGACGTACAACTTTGATAAAGCATAGACAGATACTATTGGATCCTATGCTTGAAATTTCTAGTCAATAATGAAATCTCTCAGAATGTGGCCCTAAATACAGCCTGTCAAAGTTTAGGAATCCATAGGGATTTTGGCTGTAGTGGTTGCACAATGCCAAAAGTCATAATAATAAAGTGAGGTACCAAAGCTTGAACATTACACTTGGAAGTTGAAACTGATTTAAAAATAGATGAAATAGTACTAAATCACAAAGCTTAAGGCAAAAGGCAAGGGCGGAGATCGCATGGCAGCTGCTAGGGTAGCGACGGTGTAGTCTATTGGTGGGTGAGGCAACTAGTAAATGCCTCGTCTAATACATGGTAGCCGGGATAAAAAAAATTAAAAGTAAATAAATGATAGCTCAGTTGGCAGGGTTTACTATCTTCCTCGATCAAGACATGGGTTCGAGTTTCGACAGGTGACTTGACCTCACATTTGCGGATGAGTCTTCGGATCATTGAGGAGAGGAGCTTATGCCAACTGTGCACCAGGTGGTGCCATGGTAACAGCCCGTCCTTCAAGACGGAAGTTATGGCTCGAACCAGATATTCCATCAGTGTGCAGCCCCTATGAACATGGACCCATGGTCTAAGGGTGTTGCTACGCTAGTTGTTCCCTCCCATCCTTTAGCTAATAAAAAAAAATGCTTCGTCTAATAAATGAGCTAGATCATGTGATCATGTGACAGAAAGTCTTTTTTGGTGGGTGAACCCATAAATGCCTCGTCTAATTTCTATCATCCCAGCTCCTTGTACGCAGTAGTAGTACCATTATTATGCAAACAGTAAATCACGCAGCATCACGTTAGCGCGGAAATACCCCTCTCAACTCCCCCATTGTCCCGTTACACTATATGTGGGAATTTCAATGCGCTTATATCAGAAGATTCGGAACCAAAATTAAAATCCCATCGCGTGTGGAGGGCGGTGGGATTATGTTTAGTCTTAACAAGTGGTGAAAGGAAACTTTAACATTAGGGCTCGTTTGGATGGAATATTGAGAAGAGATATTAGGTTTCCTCCCTCCTAAGACCATGAGTCCAGGTTTATCACCTAGTTTGGCAACTCAAAAACCTTGCTGGGGGATTATTTATGGGTGGAGTTTTGGGTGTTGTTAATTAAAAGGCTTATTTACCTTTTTGGTCCCCGAAGTATTTCCGCCGTGCCCCTTTGGTCCCCAATATTTCAATTGCTAACATTGCATCCCCCAAGTATCAATTTTGTATTTAAAAGGTCCCTACGGCTCACTCCGTTCCTTCCCTCCGTCAAAACCAAGGGCAAAGTTGGTATTTCACCTCAAAACGGTGTCGTTTTGGTTGGAAGAAACGGCTTTTTGACTTTTTTGGTCCCCAAAGTATTTCTGTCTTGCCAATTTGGTCCCCAAAGTATTTCCGTCATGCCAATTTGGTCCCCAAACGACACCGTTTTGAGGTGAAATACCAACTTTGCCCTTGGTTTTGACGGAGGGAAGGAACGGCGTGAGCCGTAGGGACCTTTTAAATACAAAATTGATACTTGGGGGATGCAATGTTAGCAATTGAAATATTGGGGACCAAAGGGGCACGACGGAAATACTTCGGGGACCAAAAAGGTCAATAAGCCTTAATTAAAACCTCCGGATAAGGCCGAAATAATACCCCTCCTCCCGGATGGAGGGGGGCTGCTGTTCCCAAGGGGACAGCAACGTGTGTTGTGCCCCGATTTTGGGGCCCACCCGGGTCTCGTTCTGATGATCGGAATCATTCACTTTATAGAGCTCGTCGAGTAGAACAACCATGTAAAAAATTAACTTAATTGAATATCATTAAGTGCCTAATCGGAACCTTTTTATCATGAAAAGAATGGATCCGAAATACTGGATCAAATCCACTGTAATCCATGGACTGAGAATTATATGGGCTCTGATCAAGCACTTAATGATATCCAATTAAGCTAATTTTTTGCATAGTTGTTCTACTCAACGAGCTCTACAAAGTGAATGATTCCGATCATCGGAGCGAGACCGGGGTGAGCCCCAAAATTGGGGCAGCAGCCCCCCTGAGTCCCTTCCTCCTCCATTTCAAGAGTAAATTTCTTTTATTTTGTTGGGGCTTTTTCTTATTTTGTCCTCATTTGAATTTTTGCGTCAAATTTTTGTGGATTATTAATTTGTCTCAACAAGAAGAATCGAAAAACTCAAAATTTTTACAGCTTTATCTTGGATACTTCTAAAAATATTTGGGTAAAAGTAAACTTTTTTTATTTTTCTGATTCTTGTGGTCGAGACGAATCAATAATTCACAAAAATTTGATTCAAAAGTAACAAATACGAAAAAAAATTAACTAATGATAAACTAAGAAAGAGCCCCAAAAAGATAATTATTAGGAGAACGAGGAAGCTAGCCTTGAAACATCAGAAAAAGTTTCAAAGCCGGGGATATTAATGGACTAATTTGTAACTGATCCGATGCTTTCTTAACTTGCCATCTCAACACAACTGTGGTGTATCACTTTTAATGTTTGGTTTCAAAGCAAGCAGGGGATATTAATTCTTGGTTTATTAATTAATAAAGCACTTAAAAATCATATCATATCTTAAATGAAACAACGACCCTGGAAAAGCTTTCAGACATACCTTAATTAATTAGGTGTTTTGTTGTTCTTTCTCAGTGTTGATCACCAAAAATCCTTTGTCTTCAAGCCGATTGAACAGCAGGAGAGGAGACGAAGAAGAAGAAGGAAATCCAAGCTTGAATGGAAAAAGAAGGAGTGAGAGGATAAGAAGATAGTTTGAGGGCATACTCTACCACATATTCCTAATGGAAACAATAATGTGGCAAACAGACCATGACTTCGGTAGAAAATTATTAGTTGTGTTTGGAACACCGTCACGTAATGTTATGGGACATTCTCTATCACACATTTGAATGGATTCCATCATTACATACTGAAAAAGAGTTCTTAAGCACCAACGTGACAGTACTTCAGGCTCACTGAATAATTTTTCAAAGTTGATAGATGTGTCCTTTCATCATTAAAGTTATGTTCTGTTCAAAAAAATCATTAAAGTTATGTACAGTATGTCCAATTCCAGGTTTTACCAGAGTTACGTGACTTCACTGCTAATACTAACAAACCATGGTTTCCGGGGGAAACACATTCAAGATTGCATTTTGTTATTTTAAGCTTCGATTTTTTCAAAATAAGGTATTCTCAAATGTAAAAGTTTTTTCATGTGAAATGATTTTGTAAGAAACAAATTTAATTTAATTTGTTTTTGTTTTCTAATAATTATCATATTTCTCTATTCAATTATTATCTTATTTCTTTAATAATTATTTTCATTTATCTTTCTATCTCTAGCTCTCTACTCATTATTCATCTCTTCAATCATTATCATATTTTCTACTCCATCTACTACCAAAACTAAAATGCCCAAAGATGGAAATCAAACAAAGGCAAAAGTTTCATTTCTATTTTTCAGTGTTTGGTTGACAGTTGTAAAATGATGTATGTATGTTTGTACATAGTACTACATGCAAAATTTTGTCATAAAAGATGAGAAGCACAAAGTTAGATCCTAGGTGGATAAGATAAGAGTTGTGGGTGGTCAGTAAAGTGACGTAATTATTTGTTGAGCAATGAAGCCTAGTTTGGAAAATGACTTATCATCTATATATACAAGACAAGAACATTTTCAATCATATGAAGTAAAATGTTTATACTTAGTAAAATATATATTTTTTCTTTTTTTTACAACCAAACACCAAATAGTTTTTTGTACAACCATGGATTCAATTATAGGGATTACTCAATACTTATATACCTTTGTCGAAACAACCAATATTGTTTGGACCTGGACCTGAAGAATATAAACATTTTATGCTATACTATCCACCATTAATCTTTGGTCTTCAATACCGATAATTAAAATGACCGGTGAACTTGAATCGTATGGGCGCTAGATTGATCAGTTCATATGTGACTTCTCACATTAAACTTTCTTTTCCCAATATGATGAATAGCATGGTGGCCTTTTATGCAGGGACTTCTAACTTGGATTGAAAATTAATGACTTGTGCCATCATTTATGTTTGGAGCCTGGTTTATGCGGACTACTGTATTTGTCGTAGGTATCACAATAATGCTGGACAAATAAAGAGATATCAAATACTTGTCCTTGAAACACATAAGAAATGTCAATTAAGGATATGAATTCATAACCTGCAAATGTTCGGTCGGATTTGGAATTGAACATGAACTTTAAGCATGTGTTCAAATCATGTCCCCTTCAAACAACACACAATAAAAGAATATACCATCTTTTTGGGGCAACAGTTGTGACATCCACTTCTAAAGTCGTTAATTTGATTCTCTTACGACACTAGCTAGCTAGGACTCATGTCTAATTAAATCAAATGTACGTCAATAGTTTACAAAGTGAAACTCATCTTGATGTATCTTTTATCAACATACTGGCTATATATGAATCGGCAATCAAGCTATCACCCTTTTCAAAAGATAAACGACACAATTGAAATCAAACACCAAATCAGAATCAAATCAAGTTCAGTCTATACTCTTGAACTTTTTCAGGGAATAAGTTTTGCTCTATTTTACTAATTATTGATCATAAGAAGACACTTCCTCTTTCTAGGGGTATCTTGGTGATGTATTTTCTTAATTTCTTTACTTAGTCTCTCACATGCCTAAGAGATGTATAATTGGAGAAGAGAGAACTTTTCCTATGATGCATAAATAGTTTCGAATTGCGTTCCCTTTTTTAGTTCATGAAAAAAGGTGATGGGTGACTTCCTGGGCTATGTTGCAAGTATTTAGAGCTAGGACTTCACAATTCTTACTTTGACCGGTTGATTAATCACCAAAGACAGATTTGCAATAATTTATAATCGCAAGATCTTTTCACTCTACTTACTACTCTCTCTGTCCCAATTAACATTCCTCTTGTTCTATTTTAACCATATAGAAAATCAATTACAATTTGTATTTGATAAGATTTGTTATAAACGTTATGAATATTGTTTGATAAATCTTAATTAATTCTATTGAATCAAAATATTCTAAAATCACATAAAACCTTATGAATTATAAAGATACAAAATTAAAAGTGACACGAACTCCAAAAAAAAAATGGCTAAAAATTTAGATAGGGTTAAATATGGCACGCTAACAAGTTAACTAACAAAGCCTGGTTGTGAGGCTTTAGTGGATAATTTTGGGTAGCTAGACCTCTCAATTGGTTATTTACTCCCATTGGGATAATAACCAACCTCAATATATTTGGTTTTGTTATCATTAAATACAACTCGTACCATTTTGAAAAAAAAAAAAAAAAACCCTGTAAGTGAGGTCAGTGTCATTTAATAATCAAAAAGGGCAAATATGTGCAGTTATCAGATACCTCAAGGACGGTTATCTAATTTACTAAAAACAATTTAGAACGAGGCAGAAGGAGAAGTACAGATCGGAGAAAGAGAGAGAGAGAGAGAGAGATAGATGAGCAGTGGTACCAGTCCGAGACCCGTCGGGAGGAGAGATAGCCCATGGGGGATGTCAGAGGGAGACCACAAACAGCCCACGCCCCACAGATGCAACGACCGAGTTGAAGATGTCATCCAAGTAAGCTTTCCCCAATCTTCTTCTCAACCCCTTATTTTCTGCATTCATATTCCTAATCTCCAATCACAGATATACTCGTTCTACTTAGATTTACATGCTTTCAGTGGAGAACAGTTGTATGCAACGTGGGTTCATGTTCAATTTTGAATTGGGGATAGGGGACGTAGTTTTGGATGCTGAGGATATCTCTATATGTTCTTTGCTCGGTTTACAAGTCGATTGTGTGTTTGGCTGTCTGTTTGTACCATAAAATAATAATTTCCTTTTACCCATCGATTGGGTGACACGTGGCAAAGGAAATTACGGGCAACTAGAGGAATAAAATGAACTTAACTTAATTAATTGGAAGTAAACCTAATCGATGGTGAAGCTATAAAAAAGTCTTACACATCGATTGGCCAACACGTGGCGTTTTTTTATGGTTTCCTGATCCATCTTCAAATAATGGGGTTACAGTGAAAAGGGCTCCATAATGGGGATGTGGATACTGGATGCACTTTAAAGGAGAACTTGTGAATAGTGTAGTTTGTGAATATTGTGTGGAAAAGTGGACGGCCTGTGAGATTGAATAAATGCAAAAAAGAAAAAGAAAAAACCTCTTATGATGATGTGGAATTTTTGTAACCTGTGTTACTAAATGATAATTTTGCTTCGAAGTGTTTTTGACAATGTTGTGGTAGTGTGGTAATTGGTAACCTCCTGTCTTGATACTGGGCAGTAGTAGCGCTGCATCTCTGCGTTCTATTTAGAGTATGAATATTAGTTTTACTAGTCTACACTTAACTTTAACTTCATAACCTTGAATATAACACGGCTTCACAAAATGGTTACACTAAAATAGGTTCTAACTTTATTATATATTAGTATAGATAGATTATAGTCATGCCTTGAAATATGAAATATGATGAGATTTTAAGTATGGGGTGTTGGTTATATGCTTACCTTTACATTCTGATGACCCTTATAGTTCATAAATTGTAGGTCAAAGGACAATTACTCTATCTTCAAAACTTATGTGCTTTGTTGTTCTATTGAGGCTGCTTGTTCTAGTGAGAGTCACAGAAGTTATATAGATAGATGAAGATTTGTGCCCTGTTCTATTGAGGCTTTTTTCGTCAATTCACAACTTATGTGCTTTTTTAATTACTTTTCTCTTCCCCCTTTTGAATCTGTTGAAGGTCAAAGGAAAAAATTGAGAGGCAACTACGCCACACTTCTGGTGGCTTGGCAATCATAACAAAGACACCACCACAACCCCAAGATGGCAAAACAATGGCCATGACACAAACCCACCACTGCTATTGTAAGTTATATTCTGCATCATCATGCCGATGATCCATTTATTCAATTATGCTTGCGCTTTCATACTATGAGTAATACCATCAGCTTATTCTACACCTTTTGATCCAAAATTTTCTACCATAGGGAATCAAGAAGATTAGGGCAATTTGAAGTGCTTGGCTTTGGGAGGAAGAAGAGACAAAACTCGAATGACAAACAAGCTTGCAATATAGGAAATTTTCAATAACTCATCTTGCTCACGGCTACCATTTGTGCCATTGGAGATCTTAGTAGTACTGTATGAATTAGGTCATTGTAATTTTCGCAACTCTTTCATGTAATGAATATTTATCCTGATAAATGAATTTGTTTAATTACTTTCGCAGCATTGAAGTGATTTAGATTAGTATTTGGGATTTTTTTCAAAAAAATTGTTTTACTATCCATGTTGAATGTGATTAATAACAATATTAAAGGAGGGTGCAATCACAAAAATGTTCTTTAAAACAATCTCAAACATATACCGCATGCACAAAACGCAATTAAAAGCATACCAAAGACAGCGTTCTTTGAATGCTATTAAAAGATTGTCAAAGACAGCGTTCTATGAACGCTATTAAAAGTATCTTAAAGACAGGGTTCTAGAACCTTTTAATAACAAGGGCTATATAATACAGCGTTCCTGAGAACGCTGTCTTTAACTTTTCTCAGCGTTTTTCGCACGCTATTATATTTGATTTTTGTTGTAGTGAAGCCAAACTAATCATCTAACTGATGAGGTGATTGTTGTCTCTCATCCTCAGCCCAGGCATCGCCTAACGCACCTTCTGCTGAGTGGAAGCTTCATATATAGCTGTCTAAAAAAGATATACATTGCGAGCCAAGATAAAAAGACAACAAGAATCCAGACGATCAAATGAGCTTCGAGCAGAAATAAACACACTAATGTATTTCTAGTAAACCACCAATAGATGCATATTAATCTTCTCGAGCCGAACAGTAAACAATCGCTCAAAGGTGAACTTTATTACTCTCATAAGGAGAGACAAAACTTCCACTAGGAGAGACAAAACTCCCCAAATCTTACTCTAAATCCAGCATCGCGCCTAGAAATCGCTGAACGGATCGCAACCCGATCCAACCCTCATTGCCACAAGGGCTCCGGCAATGGATTACAAGCGGACAAACGACTCCGGTGATGGCAGAGTCCGCTAAATAGAGAGGGTCAAATCTGAGGGAGGAGAAAAAGAATCATACGAAGAGAGGGAAGAAAAAGGAGAGTGGATGTAGGAGGAGGGAGAGAGGCGCCCGCCCGGCAGAAAAGAAAGGCAGCTGTGGCTTCTCAAAATCACCTTAGAGCTCTCAAAACCCTAGAAGAAAAAAGATAACTTCAATCCCACTATATATTTAATCAAACAAGAACTATTGAGGGGACAATTCTAGGGTTAATGGGGTTCAAGTAATTATCTTATTTTTGGCACTGTAGAATAAGTACAACTGTGATGGAGGGGGTTTTCACCTCTCTTTCTAGGAAAGTAAAACCCTAGCTGCCGCCAATAGTTTGCCTCCTTGATCCCCTCCCTCTCCCCTAGGGTTTCTACCCTAATCGGGGGGGGGTTCTCTCTGTTGTTCGGTTTGTTTTTTCTGTTTGGGTGAAACCCCCAAACCTAGAATTATTCTGC
>BPLS01018845.1:0-36003 GCA_019656275.1 Rhododendron kiyosumense
CACCCATGTAAGCATCCAAAATCTGGGGAACTCAAGACCTCAACCACTGTCGTTACAAGAGCAATTGGAATGAACACAAGTATTCACCTGTGTTTAGTGTAGGATGTATCATTAGAGCAATAAACACCAGATTTGACATATGTCTCCAATATAAGTGTGATAATGCGATTGGCCCTGAGTCCTCGACTGTATCCCCATGGTCTCCCCCTGATCCCAAAATCAGTCACAATTCCATATTTTGTTAAAGCATGGGGGTTGTAAGTCCAACGAAACTACTTGCCTGTGTCTATAGTATAATTTTTACTTTTATCTCATCGTGTCAAACAAGCGTGACCTAACAATTTCTAGGTCCTCCCCACAAGGAGAAATAGAGCAATATCCTGGCGGGTTTGTCAATCAGCTAAGTTCTCATTAAGGGACTTGTCAAATTGTTAGTATGAATAGTTTCTATTACTAATAGAAAACAAAAAGAAAGACAATGCAAGATCATGTTGGAGTTGCTTTGAAACCATTCCCATACAACTACGTCCATTGAAACATGATTGTACTTGATATAGATGGTCGGAAACTGGATAGAAATACAGATTTTGGTGAAATATTCAGCTGATAGTTATGCCAAACCTGAACTACTGAAGCATGCTTGAAGCTCTTCCAAGCTACCATCGCTGTCCCCTTCTTGATGGCAAAATCAACCATGAAAACGACGAAACCATGCTGTAAAAGGAGAGTCCACCGATTATTACACCATTCACTAAATTTTCTCATTATCTTCTCTTATCATAGCATTCAAGTACCAAGGCTGCATTTGGGTCAAGAATATTGGTGGAGCCATGGAGAGCAAGGGAACGAGAGAAGAAAAGATCAAAACATTAAATCCCTCCACCAACCCATGATTCAAACCCAGCCTAACAGTAGTGGAGTTTGGTATAAATGGTGGTGGTATTGAGCCCGGAAACAAGACAAAAAACCAGAGCCGACTCTACTACTTATTGGCAAATTAGCACCTTGCCTAAGGCCCACCAGAAAAGTACAAACATGGGAAAATCTTTCTTTACAGAAGCTCCGTAAAGAAAGTTTACGGAGGCCAATCTCGGCCATCCAAGAGTGTTTGAAACAATCCAAATTAAAGATAAAGTATTAACGGCAAGAAATTTTATTTTATTTTTTTTATTATTTTTTGATAAGTTCGGTGAGAAATATTTATTAACAGTCATAAATTAAAAATGTATCTCAACCGTTGAATGCCAACATGGACGGCTAAGATGGGCCCCTTTCCGTGAAGAACCTATTCACGGCGGAGCCATGAATAAGTTTATCTCTTTCCAAATACTCACTGAGAATGGAATCTTTCTTAACGTTGTAGCTAGCCAGATCTCGAACATCCTGCAATGCTTTTCCAGCAAAAGTGAGACGAATGTTGCTAACCGGCAAGCCTTGCCTATCCGAAATCTTATTCTTCACATCCAAGACCCGGTCCTTTTTGCACACCATAAGAACTTGAGTTTTGCCACAGAACTCCTTCACAAAGATCTGAAAGGGCAAAGGCAACATCTCTAAGAGGGAGTACTCCTTGATGTTATAGCAAGCTAAGGTCTTTGAATCCTCAAGTAGCTCTCCTGCATAAGTTAGATTCTCCTCACTGGTCACAAAACCCACCACACTCCGAACTATTGCCTTGACATCCCGAATGGTATGCAAGACCTTAACTTTAAGTTTCAATATCTCTCCGCTTTGCATCTTCACAGAAACTGACACCACATCTTTTGAGTCGAAAACCAAGTAAACGATTGATTCTGACTGGATACTGAGAGAGGCCAAAGTTCTGTTCTCTTCCAGCAGCTCTCCACCGTAGAAAAGAGTGAATTGATCTGATAGGATGCCCTCTTTTCTCTGAATTAAGAGTTTAATGTTCTTGACAGTTTCACTAGTCTTTGCTTGAAGTTCAAGTGTTTTCTCATTTGATGGTATACAGACAATAAGCTTTATCGTGTCCATAGTTTTGAGGAAAAGATGGAGAGTGGAGTTTGTCTGTATACCATAATCAACTAGCTTGTGGTCATCCTGCAGCTGCTTACCAGAGAAAAAGAGCTCCTGAAGATAATCTGGAACACCTTCCTTCTCATGAAACAAGGCCTTCAGTTTTTTGGTTGTCTCTGATCTCTTCACCTTTAAGGCAACTGTTTTGTTGACATTCAAGTACACATTTATCTGTAACGAAACATGAGAAGGATTTAAAAGTGTTCAAAGAAGCATCGCTAAGAGGGTAACTTTTATAATGGTAAAAGTCAATTCTTTAAAGCAGAATCCAAGAGCATCAAAATGGTAACTTCTCATAATCAACTTTAAAGAAGCTTTTAAAGCTGTTTTTGGCCCAAAAAACAGAAATTGTGGCAAACCCATCGGCACAAGCCGCCCTACTTCCTACGTGCAAGGAATCAAAAGCTGCGCTCCAAAAGCTTTCGCAAACGCCCTCAAAGAGAGAAGAACTGGAAACCCTGCTTCTGATGTATGGAAACTACAAAGAAACTTCCTATGTTTCCTAAGAACATAAGTATCCAGTTGCCACTACATTCAAGCACCACAAATTTATGAGCCACCGAGACAGCTATTTTAGATGACCTCCAACTGTAGCGGACGCAGAGTTTTTCATGCAGGGGCTAATAAAATGTTCATAAGAGTTTGAATGGTTAAGGTAAGACTAGTCATAGTTTCGAGGGGTAATGGTAATTTTTCAAAGAATTGGGGCCAAAGTGATAATATTTGTCAACGAATTCAAAAAGGTTGAACATTTTTAAGTCCTAGTTGACAATCTTTTTGGAACTGAGGGGAGGGAAAACGTACTTCACAATTATCCAGTGCCGCGGCCCCTCTGCCTTTGGCCCCTACCGATGATGATAAGAATACTGCAGCGAACTAAGTGGCTAAATTATGGACCGTTGATTACAATTTTAACATGCCAACCGCTCAATTTCTTACAATTCCTCATTAATAGGACAAGATATAGAATTTGTGCATCAATTTGACTTGAATCATGCAACGTTCCCTCCATTTAAAATATGCAAGGGACAATTAGGCAAAAATGTAAGGAGCAAAACCCATGCCTCGTTCGCGAAATACACTACAATATGTAGCTACTAGCGTTGTTTTCATTCTATGCAAGAGGAGATATATATCTACTGTTGTGACTTAAACATCTGAAGCGTGAGTAAAAACCAACTCAAATTATTTAAAATCTATGAAAAATATTAACAAAACAAAACATACAAAATTTAAGAAGGGTGATTTTTATTTGTTTTCTGTAAATAATAAAGCCCAACTCCCCACTCTCTCTCTCTCTCTCAAATCAGCATCCCCTTCCCCGTGCTCTCTCGCTCATTAAAAGCTCGTTCAGGATCGGCTTGTTAAGTAAACAAACCAAACTTAGAACTTTTTTTTTTTGAAACTTGTTAACGAGTCAAACCAAACTCAAACTATTACTCGACTCGTTATGAAAAGATATTTGAGATCGGCTCATTTAAGGTCGGCCCATCTCATTAGCAAGCTAAATCTTGAACATATTTTTGAATCTCTTTACGTTTGATTTTTGCACCTGCTCGGCTCGTTAGGCTCACTTATCACCCCTGGATAGCTTCAACAAATATTCAGTTAACCGAAATGAAATGAAGCACGCGGTTTCTAGAAACAAAAAAGAGCACAAAGACACTTTGAACCCAAAATAATAGTAGATTTTTCCCGATTCTTTTACCACGGTTTCTCATTGACCAAACGTCAGAGAAGGTAAAGAAAAATGACGATTAAAGAACGGAAAATGGGTTGTGAGAATGACCTCGTCTTCGCTGGAATCCATGGAGATGTTTTGGAAACCCTAGCCCTTTGATCAGAGGAGAGAAACGAGCTGCGGTAAAATGGTTGTCCAAGCGGGGTACTATGAAGCAACCAGCTCCATATTGGCAGTGCATTGTTGTGTGCGTATACGTACCACATGGTGCGGCTCATCCGGCCGTTCAAAATATTTTTGGACGGTCTGAATTTTTAAAAAACTTTTTTTTTAGAAAAAGCTAAACTCTTCGTTGGAATTTTTTTTTAAATCTGGACTGTACAAAACACTTTTGGATAGCTCGAATGCGTTGCTGACCGAGCACCACATGGTATATACCCAGTCAATACTGAAAATTTCAGTGCGGACACCATGTGATACCCATCTAGCACGGAAAAATTTCTCGTGTGGGAGTGCTGGAGTCCAGTGTGATTTTAATATTTTTATCCTAACGTAATTCGTGTTTTTTAGTAGAAGGACTTGTAAAATTTACTACTAGTAGTTTTTTTATTGGACAACCTTTTCTTTTTTTTTAAGTCAAGGGTGTTTGGATCAGCTTACGCGCGCAACGCACCTCGACTAGTTCTGGGCCTTGAGTTAACGGCCGAGCAATCGAACAAATTTCCAGCGGCCCAAAGGTTTGAAATTTTTGGCCCTCATGGGATTCGAACTTGTAACCTCTTGAGACGCAAAACCTTGGGGTCTAATTGGACAATATTGAAAATTATTGTTGCTACCTCTTGGCCTGCCTGGATCGGGTAAGGGAATTAGTTGAGGTGGTATGGAGTAAGGACACACCTGACCTTCCAAACCAAAAAAAAAAAAATTGGCTGATATATGCGGCATTTTTTCCCTCTCCAAAAAAAATTTGTTGTGCATCAACAAATCTTGTTTGTTTAGAGAGGGCAAACATATTTTCTTGAAACACCCAGAACTTGGAATAAAGGTTGTTTCCCCAGTTTTGCGCAACCAAGGCTTCTTTTGATTTGGTGTAATGTCTGCTATTTTTCCACCTGTACGTGCGGATGCGAGCGTGTGATTTCATAATTCGCTGTTTTTTTTTTTTTCCGATGAATCTAATTAGGCTGTGCGTGGATCATGAATTTACGGGGCGATTCTGGTTAGAAATGGAAAGACAAACATGAGAATGTTATAAACGCATGATTCAAAGCCTAACTTATTTGAGAATGAAATGAAAATCTGCCTAATGAAAGGAGTCCTCTGAATCACTTCATAGTTTATACCCTCCTGAATAAAGCTGCGGTATACAGTTCCTGAGCGAAATGGGGAGAAATCCCATTTCGCTCTCCAATAAAGCAATTTAACATTTTTTTTTTTTTTGTTTTAATGACCGCAGTCTCAGGAGGGAATGGAAATTGCATCACTAGGAATCGAGCAGACAACAATCTAATCTCCATTAACTAGCGTTCGTGCCCGTTAGATACACGGGATAAAAAAAAATCACACTGATTTTTTTGCCCCAGTGTATCAACGGAAGATGACATCGGTTCTTGGCCCTCTGTATCAACGGGAGATGACATCAATTTTTTTGGCCTCGTGTATTGAACGGTAACAACTCTAGTTGATAAAAAAGATAATATAATATTTTTTTCAATCCCGTAATCTATGCACACTAGCATTGGTCACATTTCATGCATTAAAAAGATACTTGTGATGAAAAATATGTTTGGGATAACACGTGATGGTGCCCGAGAAATATAGAATGATTTTTTCTCCGTATTCAACCCCCAATCCCCACGTCTCTCTCCCTCTCCCTCCCTCCCACATTCCCCTCTCTCACTCTCCCCCCACTTCCCCATGTTTCCCCCTCTATCTATTTTTATAAACAAAAAAATCAAAAATGTAGAAAATTAGGATTGAAAGTTTGGAAGCTTTTGAAGAGAAAACACATTTCCTGTGTGTGTGTGTGTGTGTGTGTGTAGATAGATAGATAGATAGAAGATACAATAATTTAAACCAATAAGCCATTATTTAAGAAAATTTACGTAAGAGATTGAACTAGAATCCGAGATTTCCATGGGAGGGTGTAGGTATCAGTTTCTTATCCAAGTGACCTGACGTCAAGTAATAGAAATCTGAAATCACATTTCCATTCTGCATAAAAATAAAAATAAAAATTTACTGCCATCCAAACCGAGTCTAGAAAAGAATAAAGAAAAAAAAGTTCCTCAAGTGAATCAAACAGAAAACAGATCATTCCAAGGGTATATTTTGCATTTTAACTGTTTTTTCTTTCTTTCTTTTTCTCTGGAAGAAAGAAACAAAATACTAAGTAGGACTAAACACTGAGCAGTATAATACAGAGTGCCATCTGAAGTACCAAGATCTATTAGTTCAACATAATTAGTGCACTATACAACTAAAGCAGGGTTACTTGTAGTTTGCCCACTGAACATAATAAGTATTAAGTCATGCTCCATATCCATCCCTGCAAAAACTACCACACTAGTCAATTGAACATGTACCCAACACTTTCTTCTTTTACAAAAGTTGCAGACAAAGAAAAAACCATCCGTAGATGAATTATTTTTTCGATAACCAGGTGTCCAGATCAGCTTACGCGCACCTCAACTAATCCTGGGGACCATAAACCCACTGTCCTTTAGCTGTATATGAATTATTTGGGCAAAGTGGTAAAGAAGAAAACAATCGCAACCTAGCACCCATGTAAGCATCCAAACTCAGAGGGAAACTCAAGACCTTAACTGCCAAGTTATAACAATAGTAATTGGAGTGAACACAAGTATTGACCTGTGTTGGAGATTAAAAAAAAAAAAGTATTGACCTGTGTTTAGTGTAGGACGTAAAATTAGAGCAATAAACACCAGTTTTGAGATATGTTGATAAGTTCGATAATGCCGTTGGCCCCAAGTCCCTTGCTGTATCCCATGGTCTCTCCCTTAACCCTAAATCCGTCCGTAGTTTGTTGAACCATGGGGGTTATAAGTCCAACTCAACTTACTTATCCAACAAAATGGTTGATAAGTTGATAACCCCTACCTCCATCCTCGGGATGACCTGCTTATTCCCACAGGACTGTGGTGGATAACTAATAGCACCACCCTCCGAAGAAATAATACCAACTGGATTATCTCCGTCAATCCATCCGACATTCACATATAACCTTCCATTTCTTTTTTCATCCTTTATCCCACTCCTAACCACACATGGTATAACAATCTGATTGTTTACATAAGCCCATCCAATGTCCGATGGTATGCAAACCCTTTGCCTGGGTCTAAAGTACAATTTTTTACTTTTATCTCGTCCTGTCAAACAAGCGTGACCTAACAATTTCTCGGTCCACACGAGAAGGGGAAATAGAGCAATATCCTGGGGAGGTTTGTCAATCAGCTATGTTCCCATGAAGGGGCATTATTTTCTCTTCCTAATGTCTATAAAATAATAAAAAGAAAATGAAAGATCATGTTGGAATTGCTTTGCATCTATTCCCACATTACTTCGTATATAAATTATTACTGAAAAAACTGCCGTTAAAAACAGAGAGCCATTGGTCGGAAATTGGATATAATTATACCACACCTGAAATACTGAAGCATGATGGAAGCTTTTCCAAGCTACCACCACTGTCTCCTTCTTGACAACAAAATCAGCCCAAGAAATGCTGTCCTGTAAAAGGAGAAACCACCAATTACTACATCATTCACGGGGTTTTCCACAGTAATTTCTGTAACATAGCATTCAAATCACTAAGTCTGTGTTTGGATCAAGGATATTGGTGGAGGGCAGGGAACGGGAGAAAAAACCTTTAGAACATGACTAATTGGAAAAGTATGTGTAAACCACCAAGACAAGCAATGATTTGAGTTTTATTTTTAAGAAGAAACCAGTTCAGAAGATGAACCGAATGGAGCCTAAGTTCTCCATAATGTTTTCCATCCCCTAATAAAATCCCTCCATATATCCATGCTCCAAACCTGGCCTAAAGGTAGTGGAGTCAGGTACAAATGGTAGTGATAATGAGCCTGGAAACAGGCCAAAAAACCAGAGCCAACTCAACATATAGGTGAGTTAGCACCTCGCCAAGGGCCCATCAGAAAAGTACAAACATTCCAAGTACTCACGGGCCTACGGAGGGATTTGATCTGCAGAAAGAAGTCTGACTCGTGCATGGAGAGTGGACTCTTTCTGAATACAAAAGTTAGCCAACACTTGGTCATCCTCAAGTGTTCCACCACAAAACACAAGATAAAAGTGGTTAACTGTCACTGGCAAGCCTAGCTTATCAAGAAACTTTTTCTTCACATCTATGACCCTGTCCTCTTTGAACACATAAAGAACTGTTGTACTGCCACCCCAGTGCTTCACAAAAATCTGAAAGGGAAGAGGCAACATCTCTAGGAGGGAATTCTCCTCGATGTTATAACAAGCTAAAGTCTTTGGGTCCTCAACTAGATTTCCTGCATAAGTTAGCTTCTGCACACTGGCCGGGAAACCAACCATACTCTGAATAATTGCCTTGACATCGAGAATCGTGTGCAAGACCTTGACTCCAAGTTTCAGGATCTCTCCACTTGGCATTTTCACTGAAACTGACATCACATCTCTTGGGTTGAAAACCAAATAAAGGGTCGATCCCGACTTGATATTGAGAGAGCCCAAAGTTTTGTTACTTTCCAGCAGCTTCCCACAGTGGAAGAGAGTGTATTGTTCTGGTAGGATGCCCTCTATGGCTTGAATCAAGTGTTTAATGTTCTCAACAGTTTCATGATTCTTTGCTTGAAGTCCAAATGTTTTCTCATTTGATGGTATGTTGATGAGAAGCTTTATCACGTCTGTAGTTTGGAGGAAAAGATGGAGAGTGGAGTCCGTCCGAATACCATAGTCAACCAGCTTGTGATCATCCTTGAGCCGCTTACCAGTGAAAAAGAGCTCCTGAAGATTTTCTGGAGTACCTTCCTTCTCCTGAAACAATGCCTTCAAATTTCTAGTTCTCTGATCTCTTCACCTTTAAGGCAACTGTTTTGATGACCTTCAAATACAAATTCATCTGTAACGAAATATAAGAAGGATCGTAAAATGTTCAAAAGAAGCATCGCCAAGAGGGCATTTCTCAAAACTTCTATATTGGTAAAAGCTAATTCTTTGCGCAGAATCCAAAAGCATCAAAATGGTAATTCTCGTAATCAGCTTTAAATAGCTTGCCACTTAAGCTGTTTTGGCCCATAAGGAGAAGTTGTGGTTAACAAACTGACCCATCTTCCCGTATGAGAGAAATCAGAATTCGTGTTCCAAAGCTCTTGCAAACACTCCCTCAACCAAAAACCCGCTTCCTATATATAAAAAACTATGAAGAAACTTCCTACGCTTCCTAAGAAAGTAAGTATTCAATTGCCACCACATTCATTAGCACCACAAATTGATGAGCCACTGAGACACCATCTAAACAGTTATTTTAGATGGAACCAAGTCCAGGTACCAGGTGCGGATTTGTATCTAGGGTGCAGACTGGTCAACCTTGTGAAGAAAAGTGTACCATGGAGGAAAGGTGTTTGACATATAAGTATTGACAAAAATGGTTCACGATGCAACACACAAATTTGTAGAAGTTGTTCAGCTTAATCTTTATTTTTTGATTTTTGGACAACTCTAGTGTCCTGCCAGCTTACGCG
Organism: Rhododendron kiyosumense; assembly: GCA_019656275.1. Classification (NCBI taxonomy): domain Eukaryota; kingdom Viridiplantae; phylum Streptophyta; class Magnoliopsida; order Ericales; family Ericaceae; genus Rhododendron; species Rhododendron kiyosumense. Next base: position 9,472 of record BPLS01018845.1, read on the forward strand.
CACCTTGATTAATCCTAGGGACCACACCCACCAACCACTAGCAGGGCCCCAATTAAGGTCAAAGAAAAGCTCCGCACAAGTTATTTTTGATGATGAAATGAGGGCCGTGAGGGTAACTTAAGAATAGTTTATAGCAACTTTAACATGCCAAATGCTCGATTTCCTAAACTTCCTCATTAATCAAGAAATGATTAGAATTCGGGATAGACAATTTGACTTGAAACATGCAAGATTCCCCATCAAGGATACGTACAGAACAAGCCAAGAGGAGATGAATCCCGTTGCTTAATTCAGGCAGTGTTTATGAGACCTCATGCAGCTACAATGGTTGATGAAAAAGAAATTGATCCATCTATTAAGCCTTTCCATGACCGCTTTCACATCTTCCTAACCTGAAATGGGAGAGACTCAACGGAGCCATTTTACAACTAATCCTTATCAATCGGTAATGTTGGGCCAGCACCCAAAGATAGTAATGGTAGAAAAATTGGTCCACAATGACAGCAAGTCCAAGGCCCTCACTTTATTACATTTAGAAGAAGCTGCAAGATAGAGATGTGAAAGACAACTATGTGGTTCATACCCTTTGGATGTGTTCCCTCCTATGGTCTCATGTGCGAAACCTCCTAGATGCTATCCATTCTTATAGGCCCAATCGTACAGGACTTTACTCTAGAAAATAGGCCCGCTAGTGGACGTTTGAGTTGGTCCCTTGAGATTCATCAGGATGTGCATAAGCTGACCCAAGTACCACTACCCTAGTTATTAAACACAGAGTATGTAATGAAAAATTTGGCAATAGTTCAGTAAAGAAAATCCATAAACCCATGCCTCGTTCATGGTTAATTGCCTAATCACTTAACTACTATGTGAGACCCTGACCTTATTTGAATGAAACTTTCTGTTCCTAGAAAGTATAAGAATACAAGACATTGAACTCAAAGCCATGTTCTTCCTAGATTATTGTTTTGGTAACTTTTTTGTCTTTTCAGAATTTTTGTTAGATTCGCATTAAAATTCTTGAATTATCCGGTCGGAAGGAGTCTAAAAAGTACTTCCTCCGTCCCACTTTAAATATTTCCTACAGGAATCCGTGCATTTAGGGTTGAAAATGTACGAATTTTTGTAGCATGCATTTAAAATGGAACGGGGAGAGAAATTATTACCAAAACCAACCAAAAAAAGTTCGCTAAACACGAACAAAGTTTGAAATATGCGTCTTTTTGTCCGATTCACATTTTTATACTGACTCCTCGAGTCAAGACAAATGGTTCATCTACCCAAAATTTCGAGGAAAAACTAAGCAAACAAATTTAGAAAATAACCAATAATAACGACAACGTCGACAAGATACTGAGTCTGAGAGCAATAATTAAGGTAGAACTCAGCCAGAATGAAGGCTTTTCCCAGTAAATAATCAAACGCTGGCTGCAAAAGTAAGAGAAGTGAAGATTAAACAAAAGAAACAATGGGTAGTAGTAAGTACAAGTAAGGAAAACCTCGTCTTCTTCACTGGAATCCATGGAGATGCTGGGAAACCGTGGGGCAAACCTTCGATCAGATGAGAGAAACGACCAGCAGTCAGATTGTTCTGCAAGCTGTGAGGCAACTTCTAAAGTTTTACTACAGTACTGTCAGTACTTACCAAAAAGAGAGATTGAATTCTACGCTACCCATTTCTACTTCTACCCTCCTTTTTCTGTCCCTGTTATGTGAAGTTACAGAGCCTCGTTCCTTAAATACTTATTTTTTAAGAACATCTTAAAAATTATGTATTTATATAAATAATTTTTTTATAAATATGAATTTTGATTGATATATTTCATTGAGATCTTTAATGTGGTATAAAAATATTAAAAAATTATTTTTTAATTTAAAAATGTAAAATAAACTGTTTTTTTTTTAAAAAAAATTTCTAGAACCGGACCTAAATAGCCCTTGTACTTTACAATTGCACTTTCCTCTTATTTCAAAATGACTAAACTAACCTTCGGGAAAAAGAAAATTTTTCACTTCCAGAATTTTCCTGTGTACAGGGGGGAGAGAGAGAGTTCTCATTTCTTCATCTACTAGTCCCTTTGTTTTCATCTTTTATACCAATAACTTTTGTCTCTCTTACAATCTTCCTTCTTCATCCCCTCTCATTTTTATTGTCAAATCTTTCCAAAGCAGTCTCTTATTTATTGTGGATGATGATGGTGAAGACAATGAGTTGCAACAAACTTTGGAATTTATATATGAAGATTTCTCTAAGTTGAATAACATAATAAATCTCACAACCACAAGCAATATTGAAGAAATTTCACAGTTGTACAAGTCATTCAACTATACAAATGAATCTGGTAATTTTCTTCCATTTGTGCTTGAAATTCGAAATCTAGGGCTTTTTTGTTTCTAAAATAGGAGTATTTCTTCTTGTCATTTCCCTTATAGACTACTGTGATGAACCTTCCTTTAGGGAAAAAAAAAAAAACCGTTCTTTGGACTAGTTTGCTCTCCTTGTAGATCTACTGATTTGGTTTCAGATTAATTTGATTTTGTCGATTTTATTTACTATCAGAACCCACATTGATATTGTATTGTACTTGCTCATGGCTTCTTTATAGTTTGCGTGGTAGGATTGGTACTCTAATATTTAATAATTTCTTTGTGGATTTATACTTAACATGTGGTAATATAGGAAAACAATCGCCTAATGTGGACAATGTGAAAAAAATTTGTCTTGCAATTGACAATCAATACAATGAAATCAAGACTAAGGTTGCTAGTAAAAAGATTCGAGTCACACATAAGTTTAAGATTCCCATGTTAAAGGAGCTTGTTACTCATGTTTCCGTCTTTGTGCTTGGAGAACTCTTCAAACATTGTGAGTTAGCTAGAACAGATTATGTCTTGGGTTCGTGTATTGACAATTTCTTAAGAACCATGGGTCTACCTTGTGCACACACGATGAGAAATAAGAAAGATGAAATTTTGCGACTTGGTAATATGCATCCACAGTGGAGAATTGACACGAGCTAATTTACCAATATGGATGGTGGAGCACACCGTCTTGGAAGTGAAATGGAATTCCTTCTCAAAAATTTCCATGAGAAATACAAAAACATGCCTCTTATTCAAAAGGAAGAGAGCCTCAAGCAAATGCTCTACTTGTTAATGTTGAAATTCCCTTGACTCTTGAACCTAACATTCAACCCCACAAGGGACGTCCATTGGGTTCAAAGAAAAAAAAGGGAGATAGCTTTACCACCCGTCATCCTTCCGCTTTTGAGATTGCCAAAAAGACCCGAAAATATGGTGCTTGCCACCGTGTTAGACATAATAGGCGCATTTGCCCAAGCAACGGTGAAAGCAATTGTCACAGCCCTCATTTTGTTGTGGCTAACCAAGATGCCACTCTTAACATGCAAGAAACACAGTGCAAGTTAAGTATCTTTTTTTATCAGCAAAATTTAACGCCTTTTTTTTTTATTGGGGAGATTTAACATATTTTCCTCTACTAATACATGCTTCTAACTATTTTTATTTATTGATATACGTTTTCAACAACTTTCATGCAGTTCAATGTGAGATCAGTACATCATTAGGATTGTAAGTCCGATAGAGTTTATGATCGTGGAGGTGTTGATTTTTTTAATTTTTTTTCTATATCTTAATCAAACGAAGGCGTTTCCACTTTTTGTAAGAACTAGTTAGAAAGTGTAGAATCTCTACGTGTAGAACTTGATAGATTTTTGTGGGTCTGTACGAAGAAATAATGAAGTCATGTGGAACTTGTTGAATTTTTGTGACTGTATGAAGAACTAATGAAATTTTATTAGTGTATATGATGGATGATGGGAGTTTCAAGTTTATAGTTGTATGGATTTATGACTGTATATGAAGATTTATGAGCTTATATGGTGGACAATAGGAATTGCATGTACAAGGGAGGTGGGTTTGTTCACTGGTGTTTTGTTGGATGTTGCAAATTTGGGTAGATGGATTTTCCCCTCATTAGTTATTGGAGTGTAGTTAAGGTATTTGAAGAAATAAATATTGCAGATTATAAAGTATAAGGACTGTTTAGTAACTTCACCTAATAGGGACAAAAAAAAAAGGAGTGTAGGTGTAGAAATGAAGAGTGTAGAAGTCAATCTCCAAAAAAAATTGCCCACTCTATTACTTACCAAAAAATAATTTAAGGGAAAAAAAAACTGCCCACTTTTTTTTGACAAACAAGATAATTCATGTAATATTAGTAATACGGAAAGAAACAGTATAACAAATTAGTTGTGCAAATTTTTTCATACATAAAATTGCTAGTGACGCATCTAGATGTACATCCATTTCTACGTCCGCCTCTCTAATGTTGGTACTTGGTAGGGCTCACGGCACTATTTTCAAAGGGTCTCACCATCACTTATTATAAAAGTGGATGTATTTCAATGTGTTTGGAAGCTGTCTGGCCTGCACACCTTATATGCGTGTACATCCCGAGTAATTTTTGAGTGCTTCGAAACACCACACAATCACGTGGGGTTCACATAATAATTATGGAGCTCATGTAATTTTGTGGTTGTCAAGGAATCATGGAGTGTCACAGAATTATGGGTGGTTCATATATTAGTTATGGAGAGCCTGCATTTTTTTTTTTAAAGGCAATTTTTTTTTATTAATCTCTGAAATTTACAAAAGAACAAAGAGTGATAATATCATATTCCTAACCTGAGACCCAACCGAGTAAACAATGCTAAGAATAATCCTATACCCATCTGAGACCCAAACCTCTAGTTTAGCAAGATGCCAAACATGAGAACACCCATTGGGAGGAGCCTGCATATATTTGTGGTGGGTAGAAATTCTCAAATTTCACTTAGCCATGCTTCAAGAACAAATAATAATTTTCCATGAACCCGAGTTTTGCTTTTAAAAAAACACAACACTGTCCACAAAAGATTTGGTTGCAAAAGAAGTGACTCATAATTGTTCGTTCCGTATAGTTATTGGAGCTATCTCGCAATTTTTATTTTATTTTTTTATACTTATGCAAGTTCAAGAAATTGTCCTTCTATTTGTGATTGTCATGAAACATTATTGATTGGGCACGTTTGTAAGCTATCAAAAATTAACAATGCACTTTTGTTAACACGTGAAATGGTAACCTGATCAAAAACACATGAGATAGTACCAAATTATGGTATTTGAAATGTGGTCACTCGAACATTAGTGTTATAGGCCCTGTTACATTAAGGTTCTTATTTTTTAAGTACTTATTTTCCGCTTTACTAGACAAGTCATTCTCTCACAATAGCAAACCCCTTCAATGGCTCCAAGATTTGGAATGTTTGGCCTCCATTGGATTTGAATATGCGACTTCATGGGGGACAATCACTTATTTACTTTCTCGTGCCCACTTGGCCAAACCCCTTACTTTTTTTTGTGTGTGCAGATTATGCACTTGTTAATAAAAGAGTCCATGTTTTGCAGATAGATGTTTGGGAGGCTTTATTTGGAGATTGGAGAACATATAACTGGAGGGAAGTAGCAGAGGAAAAACCAAATTCATGGTCATTCAAATTCCGAAGTCATGCTGCAATGATTGTCAAACCAATGGAATACATCAAATCAATTTCCGAAAACCAAATTTACCAGTTGAATACATCTAAACAAATTTGATTCATTGCTTCCATATTCCACATAGAGTAAAACCAGGTTTACCAAAAGGAATACTCATTCTCATACACAGCAGAGTTGCCAAAACAAAGTGCCAGATTTTCACTGATACACACACATCCCACAGAAAAACAAAACAGGTTTTTCTACACATATAGATATAGAAATGCACACACCACTCATACAAGAAAGTTTGGACTCGTTCAGCTAATACCGAAGAAACAATCACCTTGCCGTCACCTTCAGTATATTTTCCATTGAAGTGAATGGAATATGATGATTTTGAGCTTGGAACCCTTTCACGGGACGTAAGCAAGCAAGGTGGCATCGTAGCTGGTTGCAAATGGGGAGTTTGCTCGCGGGAACTGTGGCTTCATCCTCTCTAGCGACAGGAGCTCCGGTGGGGTCCTATATTCCAAGAAAATCATTTGATTCGATTAAAGTCATATTCAAGTACGTTCAAGATACAAATAGCAAGGAGATGCAAAGGTTAGTAGACTGTTGCATATTGTCTAAAGACTCTAAACACTGGCTGTTCAACTATAGGGAAAGGATTTGCTCTCAGTCTGCTTGGGACCAAGGATGATTTGTCGATGAAAAAGAAATATACAATGCATAAAATTCGATGGAAAATATCACTAACAAAAATGCTTCTACCCCCCCCCCCCCCCCCCTAGAAAAACAAAACAAAGAATGCTTCTGCTGCAAAGCTAAACACTATAAAACAAAAACTATATGCCGTGATTTTCTTCTGAAAGTGATTGGTACTCTCTTATTTTCTGCTATTTTTCTTCTGAAAGTGATTGGTACTCTCTTATTTTCTGCTATTCGCACATGGATGAGCTATGGATAAGCTAAGAAACAAGCATAGTGACTGAAAGTATAAAGAGTCAGATATCATACCCCAAGCACAAGAAAAGTGAATTCTGCACCAAGGTGGATTTCAATCAGCTTCCGCAGATCAGCAAGTGTAGCATCCTTTACAACCTTTAGAGTAGTGATAAACTTCCCCTGATGCTCCTTTGAGACCTCCCATTTGACATAAACTTCAACCATATCATCACTAGGTTCACTTCTCACTTGCAAAGAACTGTAATTCTCCTTTGAATCATCGGAGTTCCGGATTTTGTTCACCTGCGATTCTGCCAATGTCAGCTTGTTATCCTCACCAATTGTCCTCACTGGAGATGAGTGAGGATCATAACTTTCAAACCTCTTTTTGACAGGAACTGGACTTGTACTGTGCTGAGAAGAAACCTCTCGATAGTTACCACAAAGTCTGTGTATGTTTTGGATTCTCATCCGCCTAAAAGAGTCCGTATCCTTAGCATCATCCATTTCACCTCTCAATCCCAAATCTTCATTTTTCTCCTCTGACCAGCTTCTGAAGTAATCAAGATTTTGTACAATTCTGTCAGACACATTTGATGCTGCAAAATTTAGCCTTCGACTAGGATCTACTGTCTTCTCCTCTATTACCTCTTTCTGCACTTCTTCATCCAATGATTTCTCTTTTTCTTCCTCTTGCTCTTCTTCTATTTCTTCTCCTTCCTCAAATACAGTACTCAAAGATACTTTGTTGGCATATGTCAAGGAAAAGACATCATGGTCTTCGTCATTCACCATATTCACATCTGTAGAATCCCAAAGGCCCATGTTAGGATCGTTGCCTATTATTTTAGGCCTACTATCAGAATATTTTACATCATGAACAATTGGCTCTTGTCTACCCGTATCCAAATCCATCGATCTAACCAAGTCCATTGATTTCTCCATCCCCGGATCCTCATCAGCATAAATCTCGAACAGCCTTTTCGCAAAACCACTTCCATTCATTTCAGGGGAGCCACTGATTTCACCATTTCTATCTCTTGAAACGCGCAACTCTGACTCAATTTCCTCCAAACGCCGCCTTAGCATTTCAAGCTCCTGTTGCTGTTGCAATACTTTCTCTTCCATCTTCCTCCTCTCCATTTCAACAAATTCGCTTGCCATTTTTTCACATTCTTGTATTTTCTTCTCTAATTCACGTTTCAGCATTTGGGTCCGCTCATTCACCTTTAAGTTGATCTCCTCTTCGCTCTTCCCATTGTCCCTCCCTTCCACTGTTGCGAGTTTAGCTCTTAAAGCAGAAACTTCTTCTTCTTTCTTCATAAGTTCTTTGTGGGCTTCATTTCGCTCTTTCTCTCTGAGCTTGTTTTCCATTTGTAGCTTGAAAATGAACTGGTCCATCGCTGTGATCCTTGATCCTAAAATAACTGCTGAAGTTGAATCTTCATTCCTGTCCTTCGCAGGTGTGTGAGGACCACGAACAATGCATTTTGCTTTAGCTCCGTATTCAAGAGTTGAAATTGTCTTGTGCATCTCCTTGGGATCTGGGCTGGCGCATAATATCATCAGAATTTTTGACTTATCATCCTCAAATGAATCCTAAAAGCAAAATCAAAAATCATCCTCAGAATTCAAGTTCAAAGAAATCTGAAATGAAACAGCACTATATGATCCAATGACATATATATGACTAGAAATTACCTGCAAAAGCATCGTTAACTTGCTATCTCGAAAGGGTACATGAGAATCACCGTTTGCAATGGACTCTACCACTCTCTTCAATGCTATATTTCCTTGGTTGATCTTTCCGGTCTGAAATTTAAGAAATTATATAAACCAATAATTTCACCATCCTTCAATTACTTCACCAAAAGAGAATACACTTATAAAAATCCAACCTGCATTTTTGCTTCCAAACCATTTTGACCAGCTTGTTCAATGTTTTCAGAACCAGCCATGTCAACAAGCATTAGCCGTCCTCCCACGGTGGGGACATCGAGAATTATCTGAAACATGTTCAATTTCAAGCTTAACGAATTTTGGATAAATAGGTACGCCTATTCCAAGAGGACAAAAGAAGTAGTAGATGCAAACCATGCAGTGGCTTCGAGAGCTTCTCTCATTGCAAAGTGTGCTTTTGACTATCCGTCGCTTCTCAACCTTTTGGATCTCTTTTGATATCTTTGTAGCTTCAGTTCCAGAGATAAAAGTTGCATTTTTTGCCTTCTTTCCCATCACTTCCAGCCTTACCTGGAAATGTATGAAGCAGATTTTAAGTTACTAACAGTTCCCCCAGTTCAAAAACAACATAGAGTACCCTGTAACGAATGGTAAAAAATAGCATTTTGTTCCATGTGAAGAAAACATGTTTCCAACATTCACAAAAGATGGGTTTTATTGTTTGTGCAAATGCTTGTTAAAGATAGACATCCTGAAAAGAATGGCGCCTAGGATTCATTCACCAAGTCATCTGTACTTCTCGAAATGCGTTAGATGAGAGATTATTCACAAAAAGCACACTAAACTTCAACAAAATCGACATCTGATGTTTCCAAAATGAAACAAATAGACCAACTCAAAAGTAGCCCCTTACACTGTATCCATTTCACACAACTAAGGTGGGCTGCATTCAGACATAACCATTTTAACAATTGACATGTATGTAGTACTTGGGGAAGCCATAAAGTTTAACATCTCACCCCATTACTTTGTGTTTTAAGAAGATATGTACTTGCTTAGGAAACAAAATACACATTTCTCATGAATATATAGAGCTCAACGTAAATCAGAATCAAACGACAATAGAAACCGGAAAAGGTGTCAAATGATAGATCTTAATAGTGCTCATTGTCAACTTCAAACAATAGCCATCAAAATTCCCGTAAAGTATTACTGGTCGGTTGCGCACGCAGACACACCTATCAAATTCGAATGCACTATACAAGACTACAAGATCAAGGGTAGATCTAAATAGTGTCCTATGTCAACTTCAAACAGTAGCCATCTTCAAGCAAACTATTTTACTAGTCAGTCACGCTCGCAAACACACCTATCAAATTCGAACACACTATAACAAGACTACAAGATCAATAGTACCATAATCAAAAGTACAGATTCAAGTAAGAGATTAGTTTTCACCTTGGATGCACTGCCCTTGGACCACGGAAAACTCAACCCTCCCCCCCCATTATTCGTCGACAAAAGATCATATATCTCCTCATTATATATCTCCAACACAGTGACCTGAACAAATGTCCCAACCCCAACACACTGCTCATCATTCCCATCATTCCCTCCATCCCCTTCACCCAATATATCTTTCAAAGACCTGTACACAATCCCCGGCTGCTTCGCGCACCCGAACATTGTATGGCTCTTACCCGACCCGGTTGGACCGTACATCATTATAGTACACTTAGCCCCCAACTTCACACCTTTAATTCTTGACTCGACGAATTTCTTGTAAAACCCATCAAGATCCTCCTCCTCTGACAATGACACCCCATCAAGACTGAAATCCCGGTACCCGATTTCGGTTCTAACCCTAAGAGAGTGGAGGTCCGAGTTGATCTTGAATACGGGTTCGGGCTTGTCTCTCCGGTCCGGGTAGTCACGGATTCGGCCTATTACTTCCACCGGATGCTCGGCTGGTGGTGGGTTTTCTTTGGCTGTGGGGTTAGGGTTTGGTGGGGGTTTTGATGACATGTTGAAGTTTAGGCGGTTCTTGGAGTGGGGTGTTTTTGGATTGTGTAAATGGGTTTGATTTGATTTGGAAGAAGGTGTGTGAGCCATTTGGTTAGACTTGGACGAAGGTGTGGGGGCCATTAATGAAACACCAAGGGAAAATCTGTATTCGAATCACAGAGGATATCAAAGATTGGAGTTTGAACTTCAAGCTATGATTCTTTTTTCGGAGGAATGGAAAATCTTGAAGATTTCTTGGTATTATTTTCCAAGAGTACTAATTAAAGATTTGATTTTGGAAATCTGGGTTCTTGAGAGAGAGAGAGAGAGAGAGAGAGGACTTTGTTGAAAGCAGAAATTGAGGAGAGAGAGGACTTTGTTGAAAGCAGAAATTGAGGAGAGAGAAGCCGACTTGGGGATGAGAAATTGATGAATGTTCAGAAAGGTGAGAATGAAGAAAGAAAAGGGCAAGAACTGAGAATGGAAAGAGAGAAGTGGAATTTGATTTCTGAGGATTTTTTTGAAGTAAAATGTAGCCGTTAACAATCTAACGTCTTTATTTGCCGGCACGTTGCGTGGGATCATAGCCGATCTGTTATCATTTACGTGCACACCTAATTGGGCCGGCCCGACCAAGGTGATCCATCATTCAATTCTTTTTGGGGTTTGATTTTCGCACTCCCATTTTTACAACTCACACTCTCTTTTTTTAGGGAACTGATTTTCGCGCTCTAAGATTTATTGCAGGTGCTCCACCTTTTTGTTTTTATGTTGTGATGTTGCTGGCAACATCAGTGTATATTTTGTTTTTACACAGTGATGTTGCCAGCAACATCACAGTGTAAAAACAAAAAGGTGGAGCACCTGCAGTAAATCTTGAAGTACGAATATCAATTCCTTTTTTTTATCTTTAATAATGTAAATTCATGTGAAGAAAGATGAACAAAGAAGGCGTGGAAATCATTTCCTTTCTTTTTCTTCATTTTTTTCCGGAAAATGAATCCATCTTTTTCAATAGTCCTTGAAAAGTCCAATGTTGTGTTTGGATGAGTTTTTGAGAAATTTTTTATTAGAGTAATGATTGAAAGTATGAATAATGAGTGGAGAGAAATAAAGAGAAAAGTGAGAATAATAATATTTTTTTTTTTGACATGAGTGAGAATAATAATTCTTGATATGGTAATAAGTGTAGAGTAATAATTTTTTTTTTTTTTTGGAAAGCTGTAGAGTAATAATTGGAAGTAAGGGTAATAAGTATTTTTTAAGTTGAAAATCTTTTTTCAAACACGGAAACAAACAAGGTACAAAACTATGTTTTTTTAGTTTATTTTTTACTACTTTTTAAAAATAATATTTGAATTTCGATCATAAATATGATCAAATGCTAGTAATAGAAGGACCATCCCCAGAGAGTTAAAATAGAAGCAAAAGCTTTATTCGGAACCAACATCTTAAAGGATTACATCATCCACCAACTGGTGCCGTCGTACTCACCGCCGTCCTTCCTTGCTCATTACCAGAGCTGCAAGTAAGCCCCAATCACTAAGGCCCCGTTTGATAACAGTGATAGATGAATGGGATTCGTAAGGAGATGGGATTAGGATTGGAATTCGTAAGGAGATGGGATTAGTAATGAGAAGGGATTGATAATGAGTATGTTTGTATGGGATGAGATTAGATGATAGGATTATTAATATCATGTTTGTTTGAGATGGGATTAGATAATGGGATTGGATTGATAGAAGAAATTGGTAATGAGAAGAGATTGGTAATGAGAAGGGGGTTGGGTTCGGACTATGAATACCAAGTCCCACGGGGTATTGCTAATACCCCCTAATCCCCGGCTTCGTAATCCCAACGGACTACGAATCCGAACCAATTTTGAAAACCAAACGCAATATTGTTAATACGTTCGGCTTAGTAATCCAATCCCATCTCTCAAGAGGTTTATCAAACGGGGCCTAAGGTTCTTATTTTTTAAGTATTTATTTTTCGCTTTACGAGACATATCATTATTTCATAATACATTACTTTTAATTCAAAAAATAAATACTTATTTTCCTTAGTGGAACGGAAGTCTTTCTCCAAATCTCACTGATTCTTGAGAAGTTGAAAACCTACTTTGGTGATTTCCAAAACAATAAACTCCAAACAAGTTCCTTTTGAATTATCAAGTCACAATACATTTTTTGTGATTTTTGGAAAACAAGAAACAAAAGCAAAAAGGACAGTGAAAAAAAAAAAAAATCCAATAATTTCAGCTTGGCTCGATTGCAATCCTAACTTAAGCCAAGAAGAGGGCCTTCTCAGCTGCACTCAATTTGGTATTTCGAAATGAACAAAACATAACTACTGCCAACCCTTCAATTTCTGACTCTGACATAATGCCAAACTTCGAAGGGTAGAAAGTTTTCTAGCCAACAGGAACATCATTTCTTGATCAAACGAAAAAGAAAAAGAAACATCAGTTCGATTAAAACGGCTGCTGTAATTGATTTTCGTTATACAGGTTTCGGAAACAAAATATTACAGCTGCTCTAATGCAGTAGCTCTCTCTATACCTGTCATTTACAAGCCAACCAACAAAGTATCATCCTCCTTGTAATTTACCCACACACACTCGAGCCATGAAGAAGAAAGGGCATGGCGAGAGAGGGAGAGAGAGTTACAGGAGAAACATCGGGTTGTGACGGGCTAAAAGCTTATGCAATCACAAAAACTCTAAGCTCGGCCCGATCACCCCTAGTGATACGGGTATCAGAGTCAACATAAGTAACTTCAAATTCCCCACTTCCTGTGTTTGACGGCGGCCTGAAGTTATCTGGAATCCGAGGTATCTCCAATGGAGGTAGTTGCGATAAATTGCCGGTAGCCTTTACGGTTGTTTTCTCAAATGTTATCTTGACCTTGGAAGATTCTATGCAAAAAGTAGGAGCGCTTCTCGGTAAAAGCGAACACAGTGCAATAAATAAGAACAATGCAAGAGATGCACACGTGAATTCAAAAGATGAAATTTTAGAGTTACTGACCTACGAGTTCAAATTTGTGAGCTAAGGTGGCAGTCACTTCAATGGGAGGAATAGGCCATGGAGTGCCCAATTGGAGGTCAACTATGTTGTCAAAATCCTTGCTGAAAATGTCGATCCTTTGAAATACCTGACCAAAACAGCATCAATTAGAGTTTGGGGGAGGTTAGAATTCAGACCAATAACACAATGAAAAGTTCAAATACACTCATTGTTGTCAGTTTCGTGCCAATCACATTAATGGTGTTTCATGAAGAATGATTGTTTTAAAAAGAACTACAGAAACAGTTCGCCAAACAACTTAGGAGTGTTACCCAAAAAATGAAATAGATAGTGTAGAATCAAGAAGATTTTAGCTCTTGGCTCACCCTAGGAGGAGCCCATTTTGACATGGGCCCTCCACCACCAAACAAGTTTGGATATTTACAAAACAATGCTCAAGAAAGGTTTGACAGCCAATGTAACGAGTGAACAGATGATGACAAACAGAGAAAGTGACTAAGCTAAATCTGTTTCCTCAGTTTCCCTTCCTCAGGTTTGACAGAAACTTTACAAGCGAATAGATGACAAGAAAGTGATTAGGTTTAATCCCAAAATCCCTGGTCCAAACACTGCCATAAGCTATAGAATGCAGGGGAAGTTCACTGCACCTGGCCAAGGTTTATTGGAAGTAGCCTTCCAATGGGGGGGCCAGGTCGGCTCCCACCAAGAGTACGAGATGAGAATGCACTACTGTATATCAGTTTCCATCTTCCTTGTAGTTTATCAAGATCATTGGAAAGATCAACAAGTCCTCCAGCATCTTCAAGCTCCTTAGCAGCGGCATCTGCCTTTCGTAGATCATCTTCACTTCCAGCGAGGCCTCTGTTTAGCCCCGAAACAGCACTCTGCAATTGACCAAGACAACCATGTTCTGAATAAGTCTCGTTTAATTCCAAGCAAACATAGCATTCAGTTTGTGCTTTCAGCAAATTTCAAGTGCATATAAGCTCTACTAGTAGGGAAGAGATTCAAGAGAATATTTGTTATGTTGTTTACTTTTCCATCTTGGGGTAGTTTCATTATAATGTCAACGTGGCAGATAGTTTTAGTTTGTGACAAAATAAAAACAACAGAGGAAAGAACCGAAAGCTAACAAGAAAAAACCGAAAAGGTGATACAGGTACTTCAAGGCTGATGAAAAAGCATATGGTATGGATATAGTTCCTTGTAGAATAAGGTGAACGGCAGATTCCATCTTGAGCTGTCTTAGACAATTAATTTAAAGATGCAGATCCCTTAGTGATGTGTTTCTGTAAATAAATACTGCACTTCTCCTCCAGTTTATGCGTCAAAAATAGAAATTAACCACTGCAATATTGTTGGGATAAGTATCAAACCTGATACAGAATATGGATGCTCAAAGAAAATGAAAAGCCAGAAATGTTAACTTTGATATGATAGAAGAATTGAAGTGTTCAACATCTGCACAGCCATGTCCAGTTTCAAAATATGTTCGTTTGTTCCTGGTCATTAACCAAGCTTATTAGACAACAAACTATATCATGCAGTAAAAACTGTTACTTCAAAAATGGTTCCCAGCCAACTTCCATGCTAATACACATACAAATCATGCTTTAATGGCCACATCGGTTGTTTAAGCATGTTCAAACTTAAGAGTAATTGTTTTCTATTCCATTGATATATATGACAACTAAAAAATGAAAATCTCTACTGAAACAGAATATTGGGCCCCAATTTTCTAAATTTCTCAGGGAGTTTGGCCATTCCATAACAAGTCAAGCTTTTGAGACAATGGACGGCTTGACATGTTCCCAATCTATTTCATCCCCTTATATTTGTGCACCTTGTTAAATTCAGTCTGCTTATCTGTCCATGTGCAATACACGATTGCATGTGTTAGCATGTTATACATCGTCGGACTTATATCTTTTTAACCAGGTGTCCAAGTCAGCATATGCCCACCTTGACTAATCCTGAGGACCATAAACCCACCGTCCACCAGCGGGGGCCCCACTTGAAGCCCGAGCAAATGCTCCCACTTCTAAGTCTTGGGACGTTTGGTGATTTGACATCTCTAATGCAAGCACAGCAGTCAAGTTCAACCCTCCCTACAAACTCTAAATTTCACGAATCTAGCTATATGCAACTACAAGTTTGCATTGTTACTTATCAGCTTTCTCCATTCAATCAAAAATATATTGAACGCATAATTAGCTACTGCCCTGGCAAAGAATACAGCCAAAACTAGTTTTTTTAACCAACACAATTCACTGAGCAGCAGAAACCAATCAATTCAAACAAATTAAACTCTATCCGCATAGAAAGTAATTAGAGAGGGAGAAGTTCTAGCAATCGTCATCGACACAATACTCTGATCAATTCCTGGGTGTTTGATTATAGTAATCAAATTAACATCACCGCATGGCATCACGTGCATCAATCATATCCAAATAGTGATCATAGAATCACTCCATTTATATGGTGTACGAAAAATCATAATTTGGAAATAAATGTCGAATTAAACCCATAAAAACGATCTTCTCAATCACACTAAACCAAAACCCATTATAGAAAAATCAAGAATTGGCAAGAATAGTCAAACAGAACCCACAAATATGATCTTTCCAATCACATTAAACGAAACCCATAACAGGGATTTGAACTATAATACCAGTAATTTGAGCTTCAGCGTTGCAATAACCTTGCTCTCCGAGTCCTGGAACCAAGAATCTGGCGGCGGCGGCGGCCGAGGGTCGGCCGCCAGACTGGCGGCCAATACACGAAATGGGTTTCGGTTGGGATGTTTCAAAGTTTGGAGAGTTCGAACTTGGGGGATCTTTCTTGAACGAATATGGAAAGAAGGGGTGGAGGGTGGCTGGGATGTCGATGCTGGAGAAGAGCGAGAGAGGAGAGCTGGGGAGTGAACAAGAAGACTAGTGGTAGAAGCCATGGATGGGTACGGGTGGTGATATTTTGGGAAGGAGAGAAAAGGAGAAATGGGTCTTTATATATCTTCATTGTGTTTGGTTGGTGTGTGGCTTTTGTAGATTTTTTTGATTGGAAAATTCAACACAGGTTTGGCAAATTTTAATGGTTCCAGAGTGAGCGTGAAGAACCTTGTGGAACCACCAGCCTGAAGGGAAAGGTCAGAGGGTGGGAATATTCCATCCAACTCGTCTATGGTACTGCCGATAGGCCGACATCGATGGTACATATATCGGCACGTGAGGTTCACGTCAAAGTCCCGAACAAATGTTTTAAATTGTTTATCGATTTTAAAATATTTTCCGAATAATCTTGTAAAAGGATAATTTCTTTTACAATTCGATCTAATGTGGTACCAATTTTTTAATTTAGAATTTAGGATCTTGTAGTATTAATGAAAATCGGTATACTGAGTTAAACACTTATAGTTATCGGATTAAACTTATTTTTCATGAATAGTTCAAATTGTTTATGTGGGATCTGAAAGTGGGTTCCCCACTCCCATTATTTTGGGATACTATGCTTTAGAAAAATAAATGGGTAATTGGAAAATGAAACTTCAATGGTTTGTGCTTGAAAATATTAAGCCCGTTTGTTAATGGGATGAGCTTGGCTTGGGCATGTATAAGTCTTATTATTATGTATAAGTCTCATAATTATGTAGTAGCATAAGCTTGGCCCAACCCCAGCCTGGCCTAGTGCGTGCACCCTAATTGGGGACATATATACAATGTTAATTGTGAAGAGAAGAAAAAAATTGGTTATATAATTTTCACACCTCTCTTTTATATATTTGCAATTTTTTTTCTGACATTATCCATGTTGAGATTACTAAAGTACCCATATATCTTTTTTTTTTTTTAACCGCAAGTACCCATATATCTCGAGTCACGTTTTTTCTATGTATGGGATAATTTGATACTACTTTCAAGTGACTAAAGGGAAAAAAAGAAAAAAAGAAAAAGGAGTGCCAATTGATACATTTTGAGAGTGTAAAATCATTTCCTCAGAGAAGGGGTGGCATTTTGTTAATCTTAAATATATTTTGCCTTCTTAAATTGTCACATCTTTTCAAATTACACCAAATTCTAAAGATTATAATTTCACCGTTCCTTGAGAGGGACTCTACTTAAAGCAAGACCAAATGCTCCCACTTTTAACTCTTGGGACATACATATCTAATCCAAGCTAGCATCGCCAGTCAAGTTCAACCCTCACTACAAAATCTAAATATCACGTATCAAGAATTGGCAAGAATAGTCAAACAAAACCCACAAATATGATCTTTCCAATCTCATTAAACCAAACCCATAACAGGAATTTGAACTATTATACCAGTAATTTGAGCTTCAGCGTTGCAATAACCTTGCTCTCCGAGTCCTGGAACCAAGAATCTGGCGGCGGCGGCGGCCGAGGGTCGGCCGCCACGGATACCTCACTGGCGGCCAATACACGAAATGGGTTTCGATTGGGATGTTTCGAAGTTTGGAGAGTTTGAACTTGGGGGATCTTTCTTGAACGAATATGGAAAGAAGGGGTAGAGGGTGGCTGGGAGGTTGATGTCGGAGAAGAGCGAGAGAGGAGAGCTGGGGAGTGAACAAGAAGAGTAGTGGTAGAAGCCATGGATGTTATTTTAGGAAGGAGAGGAGAGAAATGGAGAAATGGGTCTTTTCTATCTTCATTGTGATCGGTTGGTGTGTGGCTTTTTGTAGATTTTTTGGTTGGAAATTTCAATCCATGTTTGCCAAATGAGCCAATTTTAATGGTTCCAGAGTGAGCGTGTAGAACCCAGCGAAACCACCAGCCTGAGGGGAAAGGTCTTTTTTAAATTCGAGGGGAACGGTCATTGCGTGGGAATATTCCAACCAACTCGTCTACGGGTGATTGGGTTCTGCCGACAGGCTTGACATTTTTTTTTTTTTTGGCTAATCCCGACAGGCCTGACATTAATGGTGCACATATCGACGCGTGAGGTCCATCTCTGAGTCCCGAACAAATGTTTTAAATTGTTTATTAATTTTATAGCTCGTGGGATTGACTGATATTTAAATGTTTTTTGAATGGCCTTGTAAAAGGATAATACAATTCTATAATTGCATGTGCTCGATCTAATGTGGTACCAATTTTTTTATTTAGAATTTAGGATCTTGTAGTATTAATGAAAATCGGTATACTGAGTCAAACATTTATAGTTATCGAACTGAGCTTATTTTTCATGAATAGTTCGGATTGTTTATGCGAAATCCAAAAGTGGGTCCAGCGCGCCCATTATTTTGGAATACTGTGCTTTAGAAAAATAAATGGATTATTGAAAAATGAAACTTCAATGGTTTGTGCTTAGAAATATTAAGCCCATTTGTTAATGAGATGAGATTGACTTGGGCATCTCATTATTATGTAGTAGTATAACCTTGACCCAACCCAGCCTGGCCTGGTGTGTTCACCCTAATTGGGGGCATATACAATGTTGATTGTGAAGAGAAGAAAAAAAATGGTTCTTTTATACATTTGCAATTTCTTTTCTGTCATTATCCATGTTGAGATTACTAAATTGCCCATATATCTCGAGTCACATTTTTTCTTTGTAAAGGATAATTTGATACTTTCAAGTGACTAAAGGAAAAAAGAAAAGAAAAAAGAGTGACAATTGATACATTTTGAGAGTGTAAAATCATTTCATCAGAAAAGGGGTGACGTTCTGTTAATCTTAAATACATTTTGCCCTCTTAAATTATCACATCTTTTCAAAGTGCACCATAAATTACAAATTCTGAAGACCATAAATCCACCGTCCATTAGCAGGGAATTTCACTTGAAGTGAGAGCAAATGCTCCCACTTTAAGTCTGAGGACATACATAATTAATCCAAGCATCGCAGTCAAGTTCAACCCTCACTACAAACTCTAAATATCACGTATCTAGCTATATATATGCAACTACTACAAGTTTGCGCGCTTTGTTACTTATCAACTTTCTTCATTAAATCAAACATATATTTCGATTGGGATGTTTCAAAGTTTGGAGATTCTGAACTTGGGGATCTTTCTTGAACGAATATGGAAAGAAGGGATGGAAGGTGGTTTGGGATGTCAATGTCGGAGAAGAGCGAGAGAGGAGAGCTGGGGAGTGAACAAGAAGAGTAGTAGCAGAAGCCATGGATGGGTACGGGTGGTGATATTTTGGGAAGGAGAGAAATGGAGAAATGGGTCTTTATATACTTTCTTCACTTCATTGTGTTTGGTTGGTGTCTGCCGTCTGGCTTTTGTAGATTTTTTTGATTGGAAAATTCAACACAGGTTTGCCAAATTTTAATGGTTCTAGAGTGAGCGTGAAGAACCAAAAAAGCTACCAGCACAGCAGCAGTGCACAGATCACTTTTGCGTCCGTCTCGGGTCTCGCAAAGATGATCGGAGCCGCGCCTAAATTTTGAGGTGAAGTTGGATGATTCATAAATATCCTTCCCGATATCGGATTGAGGTGATTTTTTACAGGGATCCTAAACGACGTATTTTGAACAAAATGAGCGGCTTCGATCATCTTTGCGAGACCCGAGACGGGCGCAAAAGTGATCTGTGCATTGTTGCTGTGCAGCAACTGCTGTGCCTGTAGCAGCTCTCGTGAAGAACCCAGTGGAACCACCAGCCTGAGGGGAAAGGTCAGAGCGTGGGAATATTCCATCCAACTCGTCAGGTACTGCCGACACCAATGGACAATGCGTTGTAATTGAGCCGAGCTTTGTTGAGTTCGAGTTTATTGACTAAATGAGTCAAAAATTTAAGCTCGATTGACCTAGGCTTGAGTTTTAATGAGTAGAACTTAGTTATTTACTAAATGAACCTCTTTAATTGAGTCGAACCTCCCTTAATAAGTCGAGCTTTTGTCAAACTTCCCTAAACGAGCAGAAAACTTGAGTTCGAGCTCGACTCATTTACTTAAAGAGGTGAGCTCATGAGCTACTCGATTCATTTATAGCCCTAGTCGGCGTGTGAGGTCCATCTCTTAGCCTCGCACAAATGTTCTAAACTATTCATTAATTTTGACATTTTTTCGAATGGCCTTGTAAAAAACCAGTACAATTCGATAAATGCATGTGGTTGATCTAGTGTACCAATTTTTCATTTAGAATCTTGTATTATTAATGAAAATTGTTATACTGAATTAAACACTTACGGTTATCAAATTGAACTTATTTTTCATAAATTGTTCGGATTGTTTATGCAAGATCCGAAAATGGGTCCCCGTGCGCCCATTATTTTGGGATGCTATGATTTAGAAGAAGAAAAAAAAAGGTAATTGGAAAATGAAACTTCAATGGTTTGTGCTTGAGAATATTAAGCCCGTTTGTTAATGGGATGAGCTTGGACATATATAAGTCTCGTTATTATGTTTAAGCTTGGCCTGACCTCAGTCTGACCTGGTGCGTGCACCCTAATTGGGGGCATATACAATGTTGACTGTGAAGAGAAAAAAAAAAATTGGTATATGTTGTTCATACTTCTCTCTTATACATTTGCAATTCCGTTTCTGTCATTATCCATGTTGAGGTTACTAAATTAACCATATATCTCAAGTCACGTTTTTTTCTATGTGAAGGATAATTTCAAGTGACTAAGGAAAAAAAAAGAACTAGAAAAAGAAAAAGGAGTGCCAATTGGTACATTTTGAGAGTGTAAAATCATTTCCTTAGAAAATGGGTGGCATTCTGTAAATCTTAAATACATTTTGCCCACTTAAACTATCACATCTTTTCAAATTACACCATAAATTGCAAAATCCTACTTTTAATACACCTTAAACTACCTAAACTTTCCAACTTAGGTTCCTCATTATTCTTTAGTCTCTTAAGCCATTAAAGCTCTTAGAATAGTTTCCAAATGTTATTTTAATCCAAACATTGCGAAAATAGTATGGTATGCAAAAAATCATGCATATAAAAAGAAACATAGACGATTGGCAATTTTGCTTTCATTAGGATTAACATCTTGATGTTTTTTATTATGAAAAGGTATAGAGAGGTTTTAATTGAGATAAATCCCATGGCAATCAATGAACATAAACCAAGTTTATGTGCATATCATTTTGGCATTTTATATTTTGAGTAAAAATATTTAAGCCCTATTTTTGGGCTATTTGATGGCCACTATGACTTAACACTCAATAAAGTCAAAGTTGCAAGGTTTAGGTAGTTTAAGGCGATCAAGCATTAGCTTTTATAGTCGGCCTAAATTTGGAAAAGAGTAGTAGTTTGGTGGAATAAGATGAAATTAAGCCTAACATTAGGGGTATTTTGGCTAAGTAAGCCAGTTGGTTTATTTTTTGGAAATTTATTTGGCACTCGCTAAATTGATAATCACATTTCTTAGGGCAGTGTCAAAATCAATCCCTAAATGGAATTAATTTTGACACTCCTTTTTGGAGTACGTTATCAATTTAGGAAGTGTCAAAATCAATCTCCTATTTAAAAAAGAAGAAGTTTGGACCATATTTTTTTTATGATACTGGTTACTAATAATCAGCAATAGTGTAACGCAAAACTAACAAATGTAAATTTTTTGTGTGAAGAAAAACATAAAAACAAGCCAAGTGTCTTATCTAAGCCTCGTTCCACTAATATTCTTATTTTTCTAGTACATATTTTTCGTTATACGAGATAGATTATTCCCTCATAAAAGCATCCACAGTGGAATAACCAAAATTATAAACATTCTGTTTGGTTCACATTTTTGAATTGAAAATTTTGAGTTAAAATGTAAAAACGTGTGATTGGATGAGTTATTTTAAAAATGAGTGGGACCCCTGAAAATGAGTAGCCAGAAAAGAAAAAAAAAGAAAAAAGGAACCCCTAACTAAGGCTCTGTTCCAGAACACCTTCTTAAAAAATAAGTACTTATTTCACATTTTCAAACTCAAAAATAATGTAAATGAAAATTAAATTTTTAATTTTTTTTGCATCATATTAAATATCTCAATGAAATCTTGCAAACAAGATCCATATTGCATATTTTTAGCTTTCATTAAGCCCTTCATTTTTGAGCTTGAAATTACCTTCTTAAAAAATAAGTACTTATAATACGTTCTGGAACGGGGCCTAAATTGTTAATTGTTGCCAGAAAAGGAAAAAAGAAAAGAAAAGAAGTATGGTTAAAGATGGGCAAGTTGGACAAGTATTACTCCCAACCACTCATCTCTCTTTGTAAAGTCATCCCCGGAGTCCTAACTTCTCGTTTCTAGCATCTCTCTCTGCAACATGGTGGGGTCCATGTTGCTGTACAACAGAGATTTTAAAGTCAAACTACCGTCCTTGCTGGCCTTTTCAAGCTCTTCTGGCCCCACACTAAATTTAGCATTGAAAAACAACTTCCTGAGATTTTATCTCAGAGTGGCTTCCCGAACATGGTGAAAGTTGTTAAAGTTAGTAATGTTTCCTCAAAAAAGTTCTCACAGTGGCATAATCAAACATAATAATCTCTTAGCAACTCATCAAATTTTGGCCATTGGATAATCAAAACGAGCAACTTTTTGCTAATAATCAAAATCTTCTCTCTCTCAACAATATTTATAAGAAAAATATTTTTAAAAGTTCTTTTTTGTTTTTTTAAAAAATGGTTAAACCGTTTTTCAAAAACCGTCTTTTTTTTCAAAAACTATTTTTTAAAATCTTTTTTGGAAAAGTGTTTTTCAAAATATATAAAGTTTTCAAAAAATTATTTTCTATTTCTAATAACATGTTTTTATTAGTTTCAAAACTATTTTAAGAAAAATATTTTATATGGTGACAATTTTTAGATTTTTACAGGTTGAAAATGTGATATGACAAGTTTTGATTATTCAATATTCGATTATGCGACTATGGACATCTATATTACTAATCTTAATAACCCTTTAAATGAATAATCAAAAGGTAATGTGACAACTTTTAATTATCCAATTTTGATTAGTCCACTGTAAATGGTCTAATACATCATCTTCAAATCAAAAAATAAGCATTATTAACTCCTCCGTATTTGATTAGCAGAACGCTCCTCCTTAACTACGAGGAAAAAACATGTCTGCCACGTGCTGTTAACATTGGAGATAACGACACAGAAGAGGCGGAACCTCAAAAATTCAAAACCAACACACAAATCTGAACACACATTTCACTTTCCCGCCCAAAACTGCTCATCCCTTCTACCTTTCCCCTTTTTCCACCCCAAACCCAGAAATCTTCCAATCCGAAACCACAGTCTCATCTATCTCTCTCTCTCTAAAACCCTTTCACCTGATAGCCACACAACAACTCATACACACACTGGTAAAGATGGCAACATCATCAATTCGCCGAGCAAGAGACTACGCCCCCGCCGGCGCCGGCGGAGGTGGAGGGACGGTCACGGCGGCTGTGGCGGCGAAACCCACCAAAACCCTGACCCCAGTCTCAACCCTCGAGGCCCTAAAGAGATCCACCGGAAAAGAAAACCCTAGACCCACTTCCCGAGGACGTGCGGCGACGGCGCAGAAGCCGGCGATGATTCGGCCGATGCCTCGAATCGACAAGTCGACTTCGTCGGTGCCAAGAGGTAGGTGCTCTAGTCCCTCTGATTTCAATAGGGTCTTGTCTGATTTGCGGAAAGATGCTAGGGTTTCTAGGGTTTCGACGACCGGAGTCGAAGCCGAGCAGCGTTCGGTCTCGAGTGGTCGGAGGAGTGTGATTCAGCAAAAGAAGGTTTCTTTGAGAGATTTGGATGCAAAATCGAGTGGAGGAAGCGAGAATCAAGTTCGGGTTCTAACCGAACAGAGAAATTCGGTGTTTAGTGAGGTGGGTAGTGAGAGAAGGGCTGAGATTTCCGAGAGGATTCAGCAAAAGAAGGGTTCTTTGGGAGATTTGGATGTGAAATCGAGTGGAGGGAGTGAGAACCGTAATAGGCTTTCTCACGAACGCAGGAATTCAGCAGTTGGTGAGGTTGGTAATGAGAGAAGGGGTGAGATTTCTGAGCAATATGGATCAAATTCTAAAGGAAGTGAAGAAGTTAGAGGTAGGGTTCTTGAGAGGATTCAGCAACAGATTGGTGGATTGAGGGATTTGAATGCGAAATCAAGTGAAGGAAGTGAGAAAGTAGTCAAGGAATGGCAAAATTCAGTGAATGCTGAGGTGGGTATGGAGAAAAAATGTCAAAGCCGTGAGCAAAGTGAGTATTATACTCATAGTGGTGAAGAGGCTAGTGTAAGGGTTCCTGTGAGAATTCAGCAGCGGAAGGGTGGTTTGAAGGATTTGGATGTGAAATCAAGTGGAGGAAGTGTGAATGGCGTTGGGGGTTTGAAGGAATGTGCAAATTCAGTGAATGCTGAGGTGGGAATGGAGAAAAGTGGTCAGAATCACAAGCAATGTCAGTTGTCTACAAAAGGAAGTGAAGAAGCAAGGGTTAGGGTTTCAGATGAATTGAAAGGAGATGTAAATCTTAACACAATTCCGGCAAAGTCATGCTTAGGTAGTCACGATTCTAAGCGTATCGTAGATTCGAATTTGAAAGTTTCAAGTGGTTTAAGAGTTTATGAGGAATCAAAGGGTAGATCTTCGGCTGATCCGAAATCTGTGAGTCGTGGTGAAGTAGGTGGGAAAGAATTGGGCCGGAAAACTCTGAATGGTTCAAGAGGCTCAGATATCTCGAAGGCAAAGTGTGTTGTTGAAGAAGTTTTGGGTGGTGGGAGCATCAACAAATATCCAAGCAGGCTCCATGAGAAGCTAGCCTTTTTGGAAGGAAAGGTGAAGAGGATTGCATCTGACATAAAGAAGACAAAAGAGATGTTGGATAAGAATAATCCAGATGCGTCAAAAGTGATACTTTCGGATATTCAACAGAAAATCTCAGGAATTGAGAAGGCAATGGAGAGTGTTAACGGTGTTGATGGAAAGATAGGTGTACCCATAGTTACTGAAACTGATGATGTATTGAGTAAAAGTTCAGATAAGAGTCAAGACAAGGAAGTGGATCCTTTGAAATGTTCTGTCAAAGGCTTGAATTCTGAAGAGCTGGAGGCAAGACTTTTTCCTCATCAAATGTTAATTAGAGACAGGACATCGTCGAAAGTGTCATCAAATCATCAAAGTGATCCTGTTGAACCTAGCTTTGTATCGAAGCCTGAGGAGAAGTTGTTGGGCTCCAATGATGAAAACTCCATTGCGTTGGAATTCTTGGCTTCCCTGAACAATGAACAATCTAAGATTACAAGGAGGGCTGAAATTGGTGGTGTGGAATTCACTGAAGTTCAAGAAACAGATGGTGTTGTCAATTCAACAGCACAAGATTCTTCCAAAACAGGCAGTGGGGAAGGGGGTTTTGAAATGATTCTCACTACAGATGAAAAACTGGATGATTTTGATGATCAGGAGAATAGACCGGCAATGATAGTGGATGAAGAGATCGATGATAGCTTGATTTATCAGTTGAATGAAATTGGTCATAAGACTGCGACAGGAGGATGGTTTGTATCTGAGGGAGAAGCTGTACTTCTTGCTCATGGTGACGGTTCATGTTCCTTCTATGATATCATTAACTGCGAGGTAAGGCAACTAGTTTTCTAATGTGCTTGTCACAAATTGCTATTGTAGTTAGCAGATTGCTTTTACTTCCTAAATGTGCTTTTATAGCAAATTAATTAGTAAACAGAATTACTTTAGTTTGGGAACATTATCGAACGATATCTGCGCACAGTGCATTCCACTGCATGCTTCATGTTGGCATGACCATTATGTTCCGTTTGGATAGATGTGTTTCCCAATGAAGGAACTTGGCATCATTACCGGATGAGAATATCCCATATTACGGCTGATAACTTACCTACGGATATTGATATCAAGTTTTGGAGCTTTATCATGAGGTTGGAATAACACGCCTCTTTTAGCTGTAGCCTTGAGTTTATCTAATATCTTCCACTTTGATTTCTCAAATCCACCTATATGTTTTAATCAATTCAATATTTTTATTTTTTTTTGTAAATTGAACTAAAAGTAATTCATTCGCAATCCACATCTATCCAGACAGAGCCTCAGACTATGCTTTAGTTATATGTTGTGAGTTGTACTGATTTCTTCTTTGATGTCTTCCTATGTCTGCTTGTCTTGGATTATTCACTTTGATCAAACATGAAAGTATCCCACAAGACCAACATCACAAGAATGCTATTTCTTCGAAGCCTAGCTATTTACTGATGCTATTCCGTCATTACAGGATAAAGCTGAATACAAGCCCCCTGTGGAAGTCTCACCTAATCTATGGAGGGATTGTTGGATAATTCGTGCCCCTGGTGCAGATGGTTGTTCTGGAAGGTATGTTGTGGCTGCTTCTGCTGGCAATACCTTGGATTCAGG
>BPLS01018846.1:0-10409 GCA_019656275.1 Rhododendron kiyosumense
GGTTTCGTCCATCTGCCAATCCTCTTTTAGGAAAGCAAGAAGGGATAATTTGTCACACCCTCGATTTTTAACATAAATAAATATTCCATTTCAATAAAAGCTTCTTGCATATCATAGATAAATACCCAAAAGAGTTTTCACCTGTTTAACTTTACAAACAAGTCCCCAAGTCAAAAGGCATACAACTTTGGCACTCCGGCCCAAATTAACTTAAGTACAAATACGAACATGTTATCAAGTTACAAAAGATTTAGTCGAAAGGAATTCTAGAATAATTAGTTATAAACTCATCTTAGTCAAAAGAGAGTCATTACAAGATGATCAAGTAACTAAATGAAGTGAGCTTCCAAAAGTCTTCGCATCCAAGCACACAAATACAAGCAAACTATTGTCCGGCATTTTGACCAAAAAAGAATGATAGGTTGAGCTACACAAACCCAGTAGAAAAATCTTTACAAATTCTATATGAAAATATAGTGACAAGTGCAAAAGGATGAAGACAAGAGTTATAGTTCAATCGATAGGTAGCAATGAACACATAAGTATGCCAATCATTCATTACAATCATTCTAAGACGTGCCATTTTCACTATTAACCTCATAGTTCACAAGGCTTATGCAACTCTAACGTTTTCGACACGACTCACTATTCCAAATCAACACTGTATGTATTTCCACTCCTTGTGTTACAGTATAATACCACGAGGATTGCCGTATTGCCACCCCTTGCGTTACGGGGAACTCTAATAACTTGGATCACCATATTACCACCCCTTACATTACAAGACCCACATGAATCTTTGTATTATCACCTCTTGCGTTCCGAGACTCCCTATCCCAACTTGCGACTCACACTACTACTTCCTTACTCAATATGCAAACTAAGATTTTCTCATGATCACACAATTATACGTGAAACATCATACGATATGCCAACATTACAACAAATGGGCCACAAACATTCACAAGTAACCAATAATCAGTAAGATGCATTTCAACAAAGTTTTAACCATGTAATTTCCTATTCATTCCTTACTAATGGAAGGCCAACGGATCAAGAATAACATCCATTAATCATAGAAAATCTTAACGACAGAACGAGAATCTTAGGAGTAGCTAGCGGATGTTGGCAGACTGATACACCCCCACTCCAATGGTCATAACTTTCTGTGTGCTCAGAGTTCTAAGATGATTCCAGTGGTAATGGAAAGCTGACTTCAAGACCTTCGAATTGATATAAAGTTTGCATGAATCAGACATCGGACAAAAAAGCTATGGCTGTTTGAAATTGGGATGAAACCCAAAAGACGAGCAGAGTTTAGAGGGGAGGGATCGATCCATCCTCTCATGGGGATCGATCCCCTAGGTGAAAAATCCAGATTTGAATCGCCCAGGGATAGAATCCTTTGCTACCAATTTCACATTTGATTCGACTGCCATTTCACATCCGATGAAGTCCTAAAATACAGTGTGGAACCATAAATTCATCCTTGGAGACAAGTCGCATCGCCCTTATTAATTATTTTGTTGTTTCCTTTCTCTTTTGGGTGCTCTGGAGAAATAAAATATTGATAAACAAACTCCCACCGTTAAACCCGTTGTTTTTTTTGCTCTGCGACAGTCAACAACTATTAATTGTAGTTAGTGAGGTTTGAATCTCCCATGGGAGTACGTATAGTATCTACCACTCCACTTGCTACCCTTGGTTTTGTTAGTCTTTAATGGATTTCTTTTGCCAAGAAAATAATAAAGCGGCAGAGAAGATTCAGTAGTAGTTTTCCTTTCGATGGTTTTCATGGTTTTGGGTTGGATGGTTGTTTAGTTTTGACGACCAACTTGGGTGTCTTTTTGTTGCTGTTGCTAACGGAATGCAAAGTATAGTTGAATTTCCCTTATTATTTTTGACGAAAAGCCTACGCACACTCTTTTCTTTTACTGCTTATCCCACCGCACTCACTCTCATCATCCAAAAGTATTTAAAATTCAGACTATTAATTGTCGAGACGGACAATGAGATTGAGAGAGCTGTGAAACCGTACGGTAGACGATGAGATTGAATCTCCCTTTCTGATGTATGTTTTCGCCCAAAGAATTAAACTGATTTGCTCCTCCTGATCAAGTCGTGTATCTACGGGTGGTCGACCACACAAGACTTCCAACAACACCACGCCGAAGGCATAAACATCAGATTTCTTGGTTAGTCGATTGTATACCAAAAAAAGTGGTGTTTCCAACACAGAATAACGCTCATCTCTTTTCATTTAACAAACTGAGTCTATACATTTTAAAGGCTAGTTAAGCTATCAAAATCAAGATTGAAAAAGTTACCACTTACATTGTTCGACTTAAGATGTTAAAAAAATAACAATAATGCTACCCACACAGAGAAAACACACAGATCTTCCACAGTTAAGTCCACGTGGAATAAAAATTGCAAACGGGC
This sequence comes from Rhododendron kiyosumense, assembly GCA_019656275.1. Classification (NCBI taxonomy): domain Eukaryota; kingdom Viridiplantae; phylum Streptophyta; class Magnoliopsida; order Ericales; family Ericaceae; genus Rhododendron; species Rhododendron kiyosumense. The sequence goes on from BPLS01018846.1 coordinate 2,443, forward strand.
CCACAATCTCTCTCTCCTCTCTCGCCTCCTGCTTTTCACTCTCCCCCTTCAAACCCACGTTGTTCTCTATTCTCCCTAGTTTTTCTCTGGATGGGTAGCATTATTGTAATTCAAACCACCAAAAATTCTCTCTCCTTGGCCCTCTGTGCAAACCTAGCCTTGTCTTGGTTTAGAAAGTACTGACTCTTTCGTTTGTCTTTATTGAATTTTTTTTTGAATTTGTTAGTCATGTGTAAAACATTTGTAACTTATTAATTTATCTTAGCGAGAAAAATTAGAAAAATAAAAAATTATCATTAAAACTCATAAATTTTTGAATAAAAACCTTTTCGACTTATTTCTGTTTTTTTTAAATTATGAATTTCGATAAAAAAAAAAATTTACTCTTCCGATTCCCCTCGACGAGACATATCAATAAATTACAAAAATTTGACTCAAAATTAACAAATACGGAAAAATTTTAAATGAAACAAAAAAGTCGTTTTAGCTTATTAAGCCAAACTACCATTCCTACAGAAAGTCTAAGCTCACCACATATGTCTCCCCCCCCCCCCCCGGGCCCCACGTCCCATTTCCAGAACTACCCCCTCTCTCTCTCCCTTTTCTTTCTTTCTTTTTTTACAGTTTGCTTCTTCTTCTTTTTTCTTTTTTTTCCAGTTTTTTTTCATTTTCTTTCATTTTCTTTCTTTCCGGTTTGAATTTTTTTTCTCTTTAATAAAAGGTTCAAGCCTAATTCTAGGCTTTGTAAAGTAATTGAGAGAAAAAAAAAATGTTTCAAACGATCATGTTTATCCGACTGTTTTATTTTTCTTTTTTTATCCTTTATAGATTAAAAAATATAGTTACGAAAATAAGTGTTTCAATTTTCAATCCGTTTGAACCAGTACAAAGATGTTATTTTTCTGATCATTTCATCCTATATGGTCGTAATAAATTTTTGAAACATTGGCCTTTCAATGGACACCCTAAGAGAGTCTTGAAACTAAATAATAAGTTTTAAGGTGTTTGTTAAAAGACCTTAAACCAAAAAATTCATTATGATCATTTAAAATAAAATAATAATAAAAAACAATCTTTGCTATGATTTAATTGAATTGCAAATTAAAGCACTTAACTCTTGAATTATATTTTTAAATATACAAAGGGTGTATTTATAGGAATTAAATAAATAAGATATAATTAATTAAATAAAAAATAAATTAAAAAGTAGGGGGACCCAAGGGCTCTGCTGCCCCCATTGGCACAAAAGCCCCTACGAAGCCCCTAAAACGTTTCCGTTTTAGTTAAAAAAATAGAAACCAGTCATTTGCAATTCTATGAAGTAGAAACGTGATTTGAAGCAACATACTACTGAATCAGTTAAAAGGATCTATGCTAAATAATGGTTAACAAATATATTAAATTGTACTATAGTTAAAAAAAAAGTAATCCTAAATATAACATTTGTATTCTGGATTAGTATGTCGTTTGCAAAATACATTTCGTAATTAGTTCCTGAACACTAATTGTAATCTTAATGAATTTTTTGTTTTACAGCTTTTCAATGAGCACTGTAAGACTCATTATTTAGTTTCAGGACTCTCTTAGGGTGTTCATTGAAAGGCCTTGGAGCCAAAAATTTATTACAACCATTTAGGTTGAAATGATCAAAAAAATAACATCTTTGCACTAGTTCATACGACCACTCCGACCACTGATGCCGCCACCGACCACCACCCCTTATCTGTCACCTAATTCCATCTCTCTATCTTCGCTCTCTCTGCAACCACGGGGAACCCGACGACCAAATCAGTCATGGTGCGTTTGTAGATCTTAACTTTTGTTTGGGTCTAAAATTAGGGTTTGTTCTTTAGAAATTGGGGCTTTTTACAAAATAAGGTTCTCAACAAATTTGAGAATTTCACAAATTAGGGTATGTTCTTCCCAAATTGGGGCTTTGCTTTACTTTTGTTTATAATGGGATGTGCTGCTTTTTGATTTGAGAAAGAATCCAAAGCAAAGTATGTAGTACTATGTACTATCTTTTTCTAATCGTAAATGTAATTGGGTAATTAGTATCTTTATGTATTTTTATTTGGATGGGACGGAGAAGTTGCTGGAAAAGATCTCCACAAGCTGAAGGTACGCCGGAGAAGAATTGCCGGAGAAGAGAGGTGAGTTTGGAGGTGAATATTGGGGATGTGAATTGGGAAAGTTCTTTTTTCTCTCCCCTGTTTCCAATTTTTAACTTTTTTTGTTTCATTCTTGGGAGAAAATGGGCGGGAGTCAGAATTGGCAGAGAAAGAATGGGTCCACTTTTTTCCCACTTGAACTGCCACGGTGACTGCTGTGTAAAATCTGTTCCTAATGTATGTGTGGGTAGCATTATTGGTGGACAAGTGCGTTGACTCTACCAGTGATGCCCGCCCTATACTTTTCTACTACAGAACAAGTCTTCGTCAACTACCAGTCAACTATCAATAACGCGGTTTTTCATTAATAGTATCTCTTATTCTCTTCCTTTCAAAAAAGAGTCCTTTAATGAGCAAAGACAGTTTGCAGAGAACCACACAGAGACAAACGCGTTTTTCGTCTCTACGAATCCAAAAGTAATACTTATCGACATCCACTGGAGCTGATTTTTTACAAGGCTCCATAAAATAATATTCAAAAATTTATGGATATTTTTCTAGATTTTTTCGAGACCTGAAATGAGGCCAAATGCGTTTGTCTCTGCGTGGTTCCCTGCAAACTGTCCTTGCTCATAGTATTTTTGTTCAAAAAAAGAGAGTCCAAATTAATAGCATCTCTCATCCCCCATTGTTTGTCTAGTGAGTAGTATTTTTCACAAAATATTCCAGACCATTTCAGCTTTAGAGATGGAGAATTTTGCACAAGACCCGCTTGCCATTCGCATTATGGGTAACGAATTGCCGTTCCCTAATCCAAGGAACCCCTTCGCTCAAGCGGGAGCCTCGGGTCAATTGGAGGAATCTTGTCCTTTTTTCCCACTAGCTAAGATATTAGAAGCGACTAATGACTTTGACGATGCATTAGTTGTTGGAACTGGTGGATTCGGTAAGGTATACAAAGCAATCATCGACGATGGCACCGTTGTTGCCATAAAGCGGTTGAATGCCGAGTCCAACCAAGGTGCTGAAGAATTTTGGACAGAGGTACAGTTGCTTTCAACGCTCCGGCATGCGCATCTCGTTTCGCTCGTCGGCTATTGCGACGAGGATCAAGAGATGATTCTTGTTTATGAATACATGGCTCATGGGACTCTCGCCAGTCATCTTTACAAATCAAGTAGAGATGAAAGCGTATCTCCCCTAAAATGGGCTCAAAGGCTCAACATTTGCCTTGGTGCTGCACGAGGACTCGACTATCTTCATACTGGTACCAAACAACCTATCATACACCGAGATGTGAAGACCACAAACATTTTGTTGGACGAGAATTGGCTAGCAAAGGTTTCTGATTTTGGGATATGTAAACTCATTACAAACCAAACAACAACCCATGTTAGCACAAAAGTCAAAGCAACAAGAGGATATTGGGATCCAGATTATATCTCCACCAATCGAGTAACCAGGAAATCTGATGTGTATGCCTTTGGCGTGGTGCTGTTGGAAGTCTTGTGTGGTCGACCACCGTTAGATCACAGACTCGAGGAGGAGCAAATTAGTCTAGTTCTTTGGGTGAAAGATCATATCAAAAACGGAAAGCTTGACCGGATCATTGATCCCTCTCTGAATGGAGAAACAACACCGCAAAGTCTCAAGTACTTTTCCAAACTTGCGAAAAGTTGTTTACATGCTAAACCGAAGGAAAGGCCTACAATGTCTGAAGTAGTGGAGATCCTTCAGAATGCATTGGCATTGCATGAGCGTAAGGGAAGATCATGGGGAACAATAACAAAGGCGTTTCAGGGTATAAAACTTGTGCCTATGGGTATGAATCACTGGTGGAGAGAAGGGAACGGCATCGGTTCAAATGACGGTGGAGGACTGCCGAAGCAGTCTTTTCCACAACCAATTTTCGATGACGTTACCCCTTCGGTTGACCCTCGTTCCTCACTTGCTGAGATTCAAGCTGGCGCAAATAATTTCAATAAGAGTCTTTTGAAAGAACGTAGTAATGTTGATGTCTTTACGTATAAGGAGATGAGGCTGGCAATGAAGCCCTTCTGGCCTGATGAAGTGCGTGAGGGTGGTTTCAGGGTATTGTATAAAGGAGTTATAGATGCGAGTGTGAGGCCAGGTTACAAGACAACAAGTGTTACAATTAAGGAGCTTACTCCTGTAGTGTTTCTGCGGGTATTTTCTTCTGATTGCATTTCTTTACGTCTTTTTTTGGCAGTTCATATTTCTTCCCTTCAAATTTGCATAAGCTATTGATTGGTATAGAAGAGGCGAACCCGAAAAAATATTGTGAGGAGAGAGCAAGAGAGATTCCACAGGACTGTAGAGAAGAGCAACGATTCTGCTTGATCTAATTGATGCTAGTGAAGTGCAATATGAGACATGAAAAAGTCTTTCTTTGCACTGATGTATTGCCAACTGCTGCTATCTTTACTTCAGCGTGGAATCCCCCAAAACAAGAGATGGCCTCAGAATTCTACCTTGTTAGGCCATCACTATTTTCCCAAAGTTCAATATAGAATAAGATAGTATCTCTTCCATTCAAAGAAAATTTATGCCTTTAGACTAGGAAGCGCTTTTTAGGTGAATAACTTATACTTGATAGTAGGTTCATCAAAGGTGGAGTGAACATGCTTCACCAAATAACTTCCGCGGACCCCTTCGAAACATCATTAATTCTTGATTCTTACTTGAAATACTTCTTGAATGCTCCGTAAGCCCTAAAACACCACAGCCAGCTACCCGGCCATTTTATATTTTTCAGGTGCGGAGAAAGTTAGTGGAGACCCGAGTTGGAGTATTTGAAGATTAAGCTTTTTAGTGATTGTTGAGAAAAATCTTAGCATTTTGGAGGTTTTTAAATCTTCCTCATCCGACCTCCAATTAAAGTAATTCAAATTTGGTTGGATTCGAAATTCAATTATCTACGACTTCGTATAGCGACAGTTTTGACGAGCGTTGGTACATATATATTTTTAGTAACGGATTCTTTAGCGGCGCTTATAACCGTTGCTAAAGGGTGATTATTTGCGTAGATACTTTATTTTATAGGCTCTACAAGATGTACGGTTTGAATTACAAAAAAATGCGTGAAGGGGGCCAAGGGGGTGGTGGAAAACCACCCTTTTCCGGCAAAATTTACACTCTAAAGCAAGAGTTTAAATTCTGTCAAAGATTGAATCTTGAAGATCTTGTTGCCACATCTACAAGTCATCTTAATTTATGCTCATAGCTTTCAGTTTTTTTCACGGATCCCGAATGTTGATGAAAAAAAAAACCTAATTAACTCATGCTTTTTTTTTAAAATTTATTTTCTTGGGGTCAGTTGCTTTTAAGTTACCAGACAGTGTAAATTAATGTAATTTAAATATTACTTTGCCTATTACCAACTATTTATTATTGGAGGCTCTTTGTCGTTTCAGGTCAACGAGTTGGGTGTGGTCCAATCGAATTTGAAATGGAATGAGGATAACTCAATGCAAAAGGTCTAATTTCCATTGTTGTCTCTTTCATTGTTATTCGCTAAGGTGTCCTAAATCCTACTTGTTATACAAGTTACAACACCAAATGTTGTTTGAAGAGATTAAATAGCATTTATTTTCACGATGATTAATTGCTATGGATAAATATGAGAAAAGGGTTAGATGCCATACCGAGTCAAGCTTTATTTGGTAATTGGCTGTGGAGATTTGTCTATGATGGGAGATATGGGGGAAGAAGGTGGTAGATTTGAAATATTGGGGTGCACAAGGTGACTGGCCTTGCAACAGTTCATTATCTGTTATGTGTCGGCCTTTTTAGAGAAATTAGGAAGTGTTGGGAGACATTGCGAGTTTCTGTAGTTTTGTGGTGGGGGAGGCAGGAGAGAAGTTGTCTCCAGTCTGGTGTGGAGGAGTGGCAGATAATAGGTGTGCTACAGGGCTTGACTACATCCCGAGAGATGGATGTGGTGTTTTGAGGGAGAGATGGTAGCAAACAGACGTGCAGGATTAGGAGTTCCATGAGGACTCAAGATCCTCCCAAGAATTCACATGCCAACACCGGATAACCTGAATGGAGAAAGAAAATTATTGTTAGTTGGTGCTACTGCTAATTGTGCAAGCAAGAAGGAAAACGGTATGTTTTAGACAATGGAAGTGATGTGGGTGTTTCTATCACCTATATTGGAAACACCCACAAATAAAGCATTTCTTGGTTAAGTGTGGTGTGGGTGTTTCTATCAGAGGTGATAGAGATTGTTCATTTGTTGGAAGGGTGAGGGTTGGCAGGAGGCATAGGTGTGTTTTAGACAAAATTGCAACTATAAGTTCAGGAGTGGATCGAACCCTTTGCATTGCCCCCGCCCCTCGCCACAACCTCTAGTTAGGTGACATCAACTTCCTAGAAAAAACAGGAGATGTCATTAAGGACAATTGATTTTTTAGACTTGAAATTTTTTTGAACGAAGACTCAAGGCTATTGTGGCCACATTCTCGAGACATCAGCAAGATTTGGGTTTGATATATGATCAGTACATCAGGGCCCTCCTCCGCTGTAACAAGTTGGTCGATCGTCTCATACCTGTGCTACTTAGACAAGTATTTCTCTTTCAATAGTATCAAGATTAATAATGCCTTATGAGTTACGGAACCATAGAAGATACTTGGAATCCATATATGTCTTTTCATTTCGCAACATTGGATCGTTGTTGTTAACTACGCGTTCCTTGTGAAAGAGATAAACTTGTTTTTTAGTTGATTTAAAGTGGAGAATTTGTTGTTGTATGCATGCAGGCAGAAGTGAGCTATTTGGGTCAGCTCAGTCACCCAAATCTGGTAAGGCTCATTGGTTACTGCCGTGAAGATAAACATCGGCTGTTAGTCTATGAATATATGGCATCTGGGAGCCTGGAAAAGCACCTTTTTCAAAGTGAGTACTAAATTGACTTCTGGATATTTTATAGTAGGATCCCGGAGGAATCTCCACTTGTAGACTTGAACCAATATTAAAAGATGCTACTTGTCAAGTAAACTAGAGTCTTCTAAATAATCCTCGAAATCAAACTAGATTTCTCTTTCTTTGATTTTCTCCAATTGTTTTCTTTGATACTTCTTCAGCATCATTCATTATACAATGCATATGACTTTATCTTTAGCATCATATTAACGTGAATATTCGTAGAAGCACCAAGGCTCCCTCTTCGAAGCAAAATGTGTAGAAGCAATAAGTTCACCCCAATTTTCATGTCATATAAACTGCTGCCATAGCACTGGGGCAGACAAGCACTTTCCACCTTACCTAGTCATGACGTGAGGGAAAATGAAAATTGAAAAAAAATACAATGTGCACATCTGTGCGCATGGGAAAACTGGAAAAGCAAAATCTCCTGCCGAAAAAGACTGACCGAATCAAGCATTTCTGCAAGTTTCTAATTTATGTTTCCTGTCAACTTTAATGTGGTTACTTGGAGCTTTGTTGCTCTAGAAATAGTCTCCTAAAAGAAAGGATGCAAATGGAGTAAAATGGGAAAGATTTAGCAGATCCATTGCGAATGTGCTTTTCTTATGTTGAATAAATGTTGAGAATACTTCTGTATTAAAGCACCTTATGCTCTCCAGAAACAATGGAGACAATTATAGATTTCAGGTAGTACGTTGAATTGCAGAAAATGTTAATATTTTGAGTCATGGAGGTATTAGTTCAAACGTTGGCATTGGCTTGAAGTATTTTATTAAAATGATTCTATTAGAGACAGGAAACAAAAGTAAATTAATCCATCCTGTTGAAGGCTGGTGCATAACCTCTCTCTCTTTTTTTCCCCCTGCTTATGAGAGTGAACCTGTTAAAAACAAAAAGATTGGTGAA
>BPLS01018873.1:0-11683 GCA_019656275.1 Rhododendron kiyosumense
CTCTCTCTCTCTCTCTCTCTCTCTCTCTCTCTCTCTCTCTCTCTCTCCCCCTGCACCTGCTTGATGATTTCTTAGTCCTAAATTAATAGGTTGCCCCAAGTGTAGAGCAGAGACCGATGTAACACAATATCCAGTATGACCGGAGTCGAATCCATAAAGATGGTGATAAGTGCTGACTAAAAGCTCGGATTGTTGTAATTTAAACTGGTTCTTAGGTAATCACCCCTTGTCGTTTGATGCTGAGATTAACCAAGCTAGAAAATTGATTGGTTTTTTTCAAATAATTAAAAGGAGGTACGGACGTAAAGTTCATAGCATTCGAAACCAGTTCCACACTCATCTGCTCTAATCGGTGTTCTTAAAAATGTTTGACTTTAGAGAGAAAAAGCTACCCCAAAAGATGCGAACTTTAATGGTCGCCGTTTACTCATGCGCGGCAGAAAATGAGTTTTGGTCCCCCATTGGCCAATTCCTCCATTCACGTGGGCTCTGACGATACCCGGGTTCGTCTAACGAATATTCTTTATTAACCTAAAATTGTATTTTTTTATTGTTTGAAAATAGGAGCAGTGCCTGAACTGGTCACGGTGTGCTAATCACCATGTGACTCTACCTAAACGACTGCTCACTAATTATTGTGCAAGAAATAGAAAAAACTCTAGTTCGAATCATGCTTCTATTACGCGAGATGAAAAATAAATAAGAGATATTAACTAATCAAATACCAGCGAATAACTTTTATTAAGAACACAAATTAAAATGAGTTATCAGAGTGCGAGTAATTGAACAAAATTTCAAAAACTTGAAAGAAAGAAAACTCAAAAGTAAAAAACTGAAGCTGTAAAAACAATATTCGGAACAAAACTTCTTGATGACAGCCCCGTTCTTCGTTATGCGGTCGGAGAAAGTGATCGGCTGTCGAAGTGCGGTCTTTTTCTTCCTGCCTTCGAAAAGTGATCTCGGCAGCCCCTTTTCTTCACCACTGTTATATCATCGGGTCCAAAGATCCCCAAACAATAAAACCTTGCTCCTTTTATACTCCGTAATAGTTATGCCGTGTAAAACTTGAAAAATCCATTCTTGCTATTCTCCTCTTGGCCCACCATAACAAAGCTAATACACGTGTGCCTTTTTTCCTATTGGACCCACAAGTCCAACTTTATTTTATGCAAATACACTATGATTTCCAATATCAAATCATCAGCCAATGAATTGCCATGGCAGAGTCAATTACGTGGATGGCACTGGTCATGTGTTGCAAAGCCTTATTCTTATGCAAACACACTGTGATCGAACTAAACCATTTATTCTTAATTCCCGATCAGAGCTCGGAACAACCATTTGGAATTAATTTGTTCACCGGCTATGCTTTCTCCCCAAATAAAATTGAACTTTGCGCTTTAGTTGCAAATATTATTCATCGGCTTTATCAGGTATCAAAATCAAAGTAGCGCGCTAAACGGATATAATAAGTCTAAGTTAGGGAGTGTAAATATTATTCATTGGCTATGCTTTATGTTTTTTGTTTATTTGCTGAAAAAACGTGGTGGTGATTTTTGAAGAGAGCGTAGGCAATATAGGGACATTTTATTATTTTGAATAGAATTTAGGTGAAAATACTAACGGATCTAGACAGAATGCTAATGGAAGAGGTGGCTACAAAAAGTAAACTTTAATGAGGGGGTCTTGCCGTAATGAAAATTCGTAGAGGGGGTGACCGTGAAAAACGAGTATACCTGGAGAAATGTTGATCCTGGTAAATAACCCAAATTTTAAAAAATGCTAGGTTTAGAAATTCTATTAGTATAAATAATTGATATAAGCCTTAGCACCAAGAGAATTGTTATTGAATTAAAGAAAAACGAGATTTATCTCATTATTGTGTGTTCAAAGAGGAATTACTTCAATTTCATACTCCTTCCGTCCCCCTTTTTAGAGTCAAATATTCTATTTTAGATTGTACCTTAGTAAGTGTCCATTTTGTAAAGTTAGCGAGAAAAATGGTACATTTTCTATTTTGCTCATAAAAGTAAATTCCATTATGAAAAGTTAGTGAGTAAAAGTGTAATGATGATGTCTCCATAGAGAATAAGTAGGAAAAATGGAGGTAAATGTTGATAAAAAAATGTGTAATGATGATTTTTTCTTAATAAGTTAGAGTTACAAAACTGGATACTTAAAAATGGACGGATGAAGTATTTGTTCGTGATCTCTTCTTTCAAATAGTTTTATAAAAGAGGCCGTGCTGCATTACACGACCTCTCCGTGTAGATTTTAAACTCATTAGATATACAAAAATATTACTCACACAACAATCCAAATACAATACCAAACACAATCTCTCACGGTACAAATTAGAAAATATAGATGATGTCACATGATAATGGTAATAGCTATAGGAAACTTGTTCGCTAGTCTCCAGTGCAAGATAGACTCTGCAACATGATTCATTTTAACAGGTCTTTCTGTCGTTCGCGCTTGGAGTTGTTGGAGTTGAATCATTCCACAGTCGTACGTTCGTCCGTGTGTCTAAAATTGACCTTCTCATGTCTTTTTTTCTCCTTTCACACTAAACATTTTTTCCCATTGGCTATGATTCAGTTGATTATTGAACACGCAGAGATTCCTCGCAACACCAGCTAGCATGCTTCCAGAATTTCCATTTGTATGGCCTGAAGTTGTTTTTGCTAACTACACAGGCAACTTGGTATGGACTGACCCCAAAGTTAGAATTAATAGCACCCGAGAGATTTCAAACCGAGACTTTAAAAAGAAGCAAATCCCTAAATTGTGACCTTAAACCCTAGGTCTGGCCTCGGGGTCTTGTCTGGCCTGAAGTTGTTTTTGGCATATAGTACTCACGAATGCTCCTTGGAAACCCACCACTTCCCAGGCAAAGGAAGAATAGAATAATTTGTGCTGCATACACTCAATTTTATTTTTTTTGGATATCACGATTTACGACATCAAATAAATAAAGATTATATTACTTGTCAAAGGGTGCTTGTAGTATTAAAATAATGTATGACTATTTCTTGTCAAAGGTGGAGGCATCAGTTTGCACTTAATTATACAAGCATTTACACCCAATTGTAGCAAGGAATAGCTGCTGTGTCACAAAACAAATACTATTATATTTGCGATACCAAATCCACTTATAGCAAATTCATTTTGATCAAAACTAAACTATACTGTAAAACTACAAAATTTAAGGTCCTTCGGAAGGCAATGCCCAGAGCTTGTCAAACAATGAATAATAACTAATTTTGAAACACAGCATACGAGCCTAAGTATACACACATTGTCAATTGATTTTCAATTTGATGATATACTGCCAAACGTAGTTGTTGTGTTCATTAATTTTAAGTTTGATGATGTAATGGCATTCGTAAACTCATTGTCAATTGACTTTAAGTTTGGTGATGTAATGTCATGGGTAAATTTTTGGATGGTTTCGAACAGGACTCTATTTCTTTAGTGATTGATTCTCATTGTAAATGCCACAATTGTGATCGAAATCCAACTTCTTAGGCTCCTAGGGCAATTCAGAATAAAAAGGCTCCCTGTCCTGGGCACTTATAATCTTGTGGTGTCCATTGCACTACAGGGTCCCCGGTCGAACACAGTGCCGTTCTTTCTCTTTCCTTTCCTTGTTTTGTCATGTAGCCAAAAACAAGATTATTCATCGAGTAATACCCTGTTGACTAGATTACCAATATTTTACTGTTACAATACGTACCCTGTACCGTTGAGATTTTGAGAACCAATTGGAATTTATCATTAAATTTCGGTACCGACTGGTATGAGGTGGTATCGGCAAGTTCTGATTATTATTTGAGCCAAATCAAAATTGCAATATGGAAATACCGGCTTCGCTAAAAAAAAAAAATGTACATAATTGCTAGTATCGACGAGTACAATACAAGTTTTTTTTTGATCCGGCACGATACAAGATTCAAATCCTTGTTCAGGACTTCCCCGTTACATTGGTAGGATACCCGCCACAAATGCGTGGTGGGCAGAGACCGTGGAGAATGGTCCGGGAAACTTGACAAATTTGACAAAAAACAAGGTCAAATGAAACAGGAAGAGGTCAGAGGATCCATACTCACTGGATCCGCATAAAAAAACCCAGAATTGATAAACAATGATTCGCACAGGAAACATCAGAAGAAGCTACATAAATGATAAATCCAACCCCTTTCTTTCTGTACTCACATTACATGCAAGGATTGTTCAGATAATAACCTTAACATCTGTCACTGGAATGAATCGCAGAGAAATTAAAATCTGAATGGTTTTTCCAACATCTGCAAGAACATTGATATGCAATGAAAGAAACAATCTGCCACTACATCAAAATGTGGGTAGCACTAGAGTTATGCCAGGTTTTGTCATATTCGAAATAATTCACACAGGTTAACGGGTTTGTAATCCAACGACACTTCCTTATCTCTTCCAAATGAAAGGTAAGGATTCGTGCGAGTGCTTGATGTGGTAATTGATGCCCTTTGAGTTTGTCCCACCGGTATGCCGCTTAGCGGTACCATTTTCTAATCGCTTAGAAATAAGTTGGACATTTATCGAGTGACAAAAATAAAATACTGTAAAATAATTCATACAGTAGGAGAGTTGTCTTGTCCCAAAACTTTGATACTATGAGTTCTGTACGACAATGACGTGCATATAGATGGAATACGTTACCGACCCTTTTACCTCTCTGTATGCGACAAGATGAAAACTGAAACATTAAAATATGCAATGATTTCAACAATGAAAAGTTGCACCTCAAATTGAATCAGCAAGGAATATGCTAAGATTTCAATTATTTGTGAAAACCCTTCAATCATTACTAAATATTTTTTTAAGATAATCGGATGTCCGAGCAAAACTTAAGCACATTCGAACAAATAAAGAATCATCACAATTACTTATTTGTTTTTCCATGCAAACTTTGCGAAACCCTCCGGGATAATCATTACAAAATACGAACAACTTTTCTTCTTCATACAAGAAGAATGATTCTTCAAATACCATCAAAAGGCCTAACGATTAACTCGGAATTCTTGTAGGAATATGAAATTTGATAGTAGTACGAGTCTGTGTGACAATGACATGGATATGGATGGAATACATTGTCCCCATTTCCATTCTGCTGAAGCTAATTCGAATCCAGTCATCAATCCACCACCACCACAAGGAAAAGTTACACCTCAAATTGGATCAGCAAAGAAATTCAGTAACTAATAAGTGAAAACCCCTCAAATCATAACAATGATTCAGAAAAGAAAATCATCAAATCAAAAGGGCCGCCCAATATCCACTAACATGGAACTCTTTCATCAAATTTCTCTATTCACCATCCATATGTATATAAATGTATATATATATACCGATTGATAGGAGCACAATTCTACAATTTCCGAAAGGGGAGTCTCCTTATTATTGCCCCCTAAATAAATTAACAGTTCCAGTCAGAAAAAACCAAAATTCAAGAAAATAAAAAAAGTAAGTAAAACCCACCCACCATTCAAATATCCTTCTTATCTCTCACCACGTCTGTCTCCGCCGTCTTGATCGCACCAAACTCCCCTCCCTTTTTTCCTCTCTTCCTCAAATGCATCTTCACGTAGAAATTCAGAGACAGAAACAGGATCGCAGCATTGAGCACCGAATTCAGCCCCCATGCCCCGATCCCATTGCACCCCCCTTTCAAAAAGTGCATCAACAAAACCCCAACGTGGCACATAATGTTGCAGCTTAAAAGCAGGATCTGGCAGCTGACCACGAAGGGGAAGCACGCGCCGGGGAGCCCGATGGCGGTCCAGAAGCGGTACCCGTAGACAACGGCGTAGACGGAGGTGGCGAGGAGGATAGCGAGGACCTGGAAGGACTGGGAGAATTCGAGCCAGAGGAAGGACATGAGGATGAGGATGGAGTGGTTGAAGAGGCGGAAGAAGGAGAGGTCGCGGCGGCGCAGGATGGTGAAGTAGGTCCGGAAGGTGTGGAGGAAGCGGGAGAGGTAGAAGGCGTAGGACCAGAAGAAGACCCGGCCCGAGGGGCGGGTGCCGAGGGGGAAGCAGAGGAGCCACTGGAACGGGGTGGTCTTGGTGCGGCGGGTGAAGAGCCAGCGGGTGTCGCGGATCTCGGCGGCGGCGGAGAGGAGGGTGCCGGCGAAGATGGTGGCGGAGAGGAGGGACATGGAGAGGGAGTGGATGGCGGGGATGGGGCCGAGGGGGACGGGCTTGGTGCGGGGGAGGAGAGAGAGGAAGAGGTGGAGAGAGAGGGAGAGGAGGAGGTAGACAGAGATGGAGGTGAAGAGGAAGGACCAGGTGGAGCCGTAGGATTGGGTGTGGCTCCACCGGAAGTTGACGATCGAGGGGTGCTCCGAGAGGTAGTACGTCAGGGTGTGGATCATCCTTGTTGATTTTCGGCCGCCGGCGAGGGGATTCGACGGTGGGGATTTAATGTCCGCGATTCCAGGGTTCTAGTTCTTGTTTTTGTTTTTGGGTTGACGACGTTGTTTATTTTTCGGAGGAGCCCTGGTTTGTTTTTGTTTGGGATTTGGAGTCTTTTCTAGAAAGAGAAGATGAGATGGTGTAAAATGGGGGGAGAGAGAGAAGGGTGTAATTAGGGAGGTGGAAAGGGAATGATTGGCTGGGATTGAGAGTTGAAAATTATAGTAGTTGCATACGCCGTGACGAAGTAGTTGACTAGTCGGTCGGCGTATTTAAAGGGTTTGGAAAAATAACGATAATGACATAATTAACATTTGTCAAAGAAATATTAAGAATATTTATTAAAATTAAAAATATTATTAACAAGTATTAATTATCAAAATATGTCTTAGACCGTTATTTTCCTTTTATAACAGGAGCCCAACCCAAGTCACATAGAAATACATGTGATGAGCCCAAGTCACCTAATGCACGAAGCGATACAGGTGCAATACTGCGAGCATGAGTTTAAAAATGCCTGAAAATTTTCTCAAACAGCTAAAATATGTGATTGTGGAAAGTGAAAGCGTGAACATAAAACAAGAGGAAAGACCATTTTAAAGAATTGTGCGAGTCTATGGTATACGCGTGAAATTCATTAATACGACCGACAAACCCCTCTTTTCCAATTCAACTTAAGAGATTCATGAATACCATTGAACCTCCTTTCCAATTCAATTTACGACAATGCCAAAGCGCTTTAATTATGCCCCACGATATTTTGTTTAGCCTTGGCTCCTTTAATTATTCCCCACGATATTTTTGTGCCTTTGTTCCACGTGACAGTTAGATTTTTGTGGCCTCTATCCTTAACCGTGTATTCAACGAGGATGAAATAAAAATAAAAAACGAGGATTAAAAGAAGATTAATACCAGCTGACAAAGTAGAGGGTGGATCTAGAAGGAGCATCTCAAAATCTATCTCCACCATCTACAGCAAACACAACCCCATTCCTCTGTCTTTATCTCACATATATATATATATAATCTGTTGTAAATTCATAATGGAAAGAGCATATATTGAGGATTGTTAGTTGTGTAGTTACCAAAAACAATGGTGGAGGACCTCCATTTTTAGATTTTATTCCCAAAATTCTTTGTCTATGTAATATCAAAAAATAAAGAGGAAAGATAACTCAATAAGGGCAAATTTGGGTTTATTCAAATATGAGGATGAAAACGTAACCCCAAAAAGTGGGCGGGATAAAAACATAAACCATACTAGGATGGAGGATGAATATTTTAAGTAACCCTAAAAAATATGTTGTTGACTTACAAAAAAAAATATGTTGACAATTTCTATTTCGAAGTTAGACTATCATTAATTTCTGTTCAAAAAGTTAGACTATCATTAGTACTTTGATTTTTGAAAAGTCATCAACACTCTTCTCATTAGATTTCAAATCCAATCTCATGGTCGAAAATAGATGCGAGTTGATAATAAGAAAATTAATGAATTTTAAAAAGTATGAAGGTATTAGCTGATTGCAGCCCTTTCGGTAGTCGTTGAAGTTTACCAAACGGCCGTCAAATTCAATTATTTATTTACCGGACTACAACTAAAGATTTGCATAGTATAGTGAGAAAGTCCGAGTCGATCCACAGGGAACTCGAATATAGCTTGTTCAGATTGTAGATGTAAGGTTTTCCGGCGTTTAGGCGGCCAACTTTTGGTTTTCCTTTGTAAGGTAAGAAATACTCTTATGAAAAGACTAGAAAATAAGTTTTTACTAGATTAAACAAGCGGCAAGGCCTAGAAGCTCCTAACACCCATAACTTAGGCCATCCAACCTTTCTCAATGAAAACACAGTTGAATCGCACGGCTTAGGCTATCAACCGGAAGGTTTAGCGGTGAAAATGATTAGACTTGATATAGAGTTTGAATAACAAGCTAAACACAAGGCGTGACATCGCTCTCGGAACCATGTGAGCTAGCACATGATCACCGGAGATTAACAACACCAAGACTTGAATTCAAACCAAATATCAAAGTCAAGAACTAGAAGCATAGTTTGGAAAGCGAGCAAGTTCTTTGGTTCTTTTGGCAAACACGAGGCAAGACATAGCTCTCGGAACCATATGAGCGAGCATATGATCACCGGAGGTTAACATCGACAAGTTTTGTTACATAAAAGGCGAACCACGCACATTTCCAAACCAAACCTCAAGTCTTGAGTTGAGAAAGGCAAGATAAACATAAGTCACGAGGTGTTAATCACCCCATGGCCGAGCCTAAAAGACTACTCAAAAATAATGAAAAGACTAGAAAGCTTGCTTAAGGAAGAAAACATGTTTAGCCGATAAAAACGAAAATAAACTTGATTTATATAAAGACCAAACTTGTAACTACAACATTAACACTCGAGAATTTAACATCTAACCATAACTTACTTGAGTTGTTGAGGAATTGAATGCAAAAGCTTGAAACATAGCTATGGAGTTCCTAGGAAAGCAAGAAAGAAACTAAGGCCTAAAACTAACTAATGGCCTATCTCTAACTAATGGCCATATATGGCATAAAAGGCTATTTATAAGCCTCAACAATCAGCCATACAATGGACCAAAAGGCCCCCAAAATATCCCAAAAACATACTAGAAGTAGAAATTTTCCATATATGGAAAGTTGAAAAAGTTAACAAAAATCTGCACTACGGGCTGTGGTACCAATAGCTCAAAAACGAGGTATTGGTACCAACTAAACTGTCTTCTAATTCGGCAAGATGGTACCAATAGCTCAAAAACGAGGTATTGGTACCTCTGTGTGAAATCTGCAGAACAGGGCCAGCTTAGGCCATCATGCCTTGTGGCGCCCCGACGGCCCTCCAATGCTTCGTTACATGATCAATGGGACTTGGCGGAGGTATGCCTTGTGGCTTTGGACTCTTGGATGCCCTCGATGGCCATCCTCCATGCACTTGCCTTGCTTGAAACACTTTGGCACGCTCCTCGCCAACTTTGACCTTCGGCCAATCTACGAGGCTTCTTCTAGTGCCGATAAGTTCCGATGACATTGAAACAAGTGCCGTCGGGCAATTGGATGCTTGGCTATAACCCGATATATCCCTTGGCGTTCAAAACCGCCTTATTAGCACGTTTAACCTGAAATGCACACAAAAATACCTTACGTGCGATATCACTATAAAAGCTAAATAAATGCAAGTTAAACCAATATAGTACGGGACTAGTCGCACCAAATATCTACAATATTGGGTGCTCATCATTAGCCAAAAAAAAGAAGTACGAAAGCAATAAATATGATAAATTCGAAATCATCAACCAAGGTTAGTTTTTGTCAAACAAGAGTAATTATCAACCTAATTAAAAATAAGAATTAACACAATATGAATTTTTTGCTTTCGTTAACCTTTCACGCTTCTTAGGCTTGTTTGGCAGGAGTTATAGACTCGGCATATAAAAGTAGCTGGAAATAGAAATTTGGGTGAGAGATAGCTGATGTTAGTTTTCAAATTTGGAGGCCGAATAGGTCTCATGGGATAAGTATATCTTCTTACGGGCTCGTTTGCTAATGGGATATAAGAGGCAGATATGCAATCACCCCGGTTAGTATATCAAAAGTATTTATATATCCATTGATTACCACTTGGATATAGACCACATATATAATATCTCTGTCCATAAGCTTAGGGGAAGGTGGTGTTATTATATCCACCTCCTTAATTACGAAAATGCTATTATATTTTTTTAATTCTAAATCCACCTAATTCATCCAAAAACGAACCAAGCATATACATATCCATTTTTCTTTTGTCATATTTCCTCTCATACTTTATCTTCCTAAAACTTATCCGATCAACAATGACCCGTTGGAGGGAAATATGATTTTGACACCCTAACCCTTTCCCAAATATTTGTACGCTTTATATATATATATGCCTTCAAATTACGAAATTGCCATTAGTAATTACAAAAAGGAAATTGACTTCGACACTCCCTCTTTTACCACATACACTCCTTTTTTTGTATGTATTTAGT
Source organism: Rhododendron kiyosumense (assembly GCA_019656275.1). NCBI lineage: Eukaryota > Viridiplantae > Streptophyta > Magnoliopsida > Ericales > Ericaceae > Rhododendron > Rhododendron kiyosumense. Next base: position 10,492 of record BPLS01018873.1, read on the forward strand.
GTGAATTTACTCTATTGCTCCTTAATGTGTAAAAAAGTAAACTTATGAAAGGATAAAAATATAAATTCATATAAATAAAGACAAAAAAGGAAATGTATGTGGTAAAAAGGAAATTGTAGAAGTCAATTCCCTTAAAAAATACCACTATTAGCTATACGCTACAGTATATGATAAGAGGGTTGGCCAAAACAAGCCATGGGCCTCTTTTAGCCCAAATCTTTCAAAAAAATCTCAGGCATTTTTATTGTGTACGCGGTGAGTTGTGCAGGGATATTTTTGACTTCTTACATTATTAGAATTTGTTATTTTTTCACAGGCTTATAGAGGAGAGTGTAGTAAAATCAAGATTTTAATCATATAAAAAAAAAATCATTCACTTTTAGTATAGAAAACACAAAACTACACATTTTTTCTCCTCAAGAAATGTGTCGAAACACCACCTTGCCCTTCACATAAAACTATGCAAAGTTGGAATTGCTCTTAGAAAAAACAAAAAATCAATTACCGGGACTTTTCATCCCGTAAATCTATATTTTTTGAAAAGTTATTTTTTTTTATACTTAGCTAGATTTAAGAGATAGACAATTTCTATTATAAAACAGAAGAGTGTGGGGACAAGTTGTTAGAATGACTTAGATTTATTTGATCCAAAAGCTGTAGTGCATCCTCCCACTTCCCAGTTAAGTATCCATGGTTTTCACCTAAATTACACAACTATCATCCCCTTCCAAGTAGTGCCGTAGGCACGAGTTAACATTAGTGATATATATATCAGTTCGTCTCCCATGAAAGGGTTCTCATTTAAGTTAAAATGCGGATCCCCTTTTTTCGATTGAATTTCGATGATCTGAGCCGCTCAATATGTTCAGAACATGATTTTAAGGGTACCCGCGAGAAATCCAAAAAAAATGACCGGATAATAAATTAATTACACTTTAAATCATAAAGTTTCGTTAATTATATATTGAACCCTAAGGCTTCACTATATTACTACCATCACCTAAGGTTTAGGAAATTATAAATTCAATCCTCAAGGTTAAATATTACTACCTCCGTCCCAATTTACTTGTCACTTTTTGGAGTTCGTGCCACTTTTCCATTGATTATATCTTATAATTTATAATATTTTAGGTGATTTTGAAAACATTGTATTATAGAACAAATCGAGATCTATCAAACAAGATCCATAGTG
>BPLS01018886.1:0-54480 GCA_019656275.1 Rhododendron kiyosumense
ACTGGGAGAGACAAGGCTGATAGGGGTGCGTTGTCAAGCCCCGCTGTCCATTTTCTACTGCTCCTATGTGGCTAATACATGGTGAAGTTTTCTTCACGCACGGTATACCTTCATATTCTTCTAATTCATTGGTTTGAGATAGGAAAAAATGGGAGAAGTATTGCTTGAACAATACAAATGGATGCAAATGATCTTTTGCTTTTGTGGTTTTGTCAAATGATCACGTGGTGAAGTTTTTGGCAATGTTTTCCCTCTTTTTCTTGCTTTCGTTCCTGGAGAATTTTGTTGCATCGCATATGCATTTCTTAGCTTGTTAGACATCTAGTGATTTGGGTAAGGTGCAGGGGCTGGATTGGATTTGAGCTTCCATTCTTCTTTACTCTTGAATGGAAAAGATAGAGGAATCACGTTTCGAGCGGAAATGGTTTTCGAGAATTGGAAAACATCTTTCTTTTTCCTGAAAATAGATTCTGCTGGTAAAAACACGCATGGAAACTTATTCTGAAACTAACCAAATATGCCTATGGTTATGCATAACAATCATGCATGTCTATCCAAACGCGTACGTTTGCCTGGACATCCAGTTATCAAGGAAAAAAGAAAAATCTCAACTCGTTAAAAAACTAGTTGAACTCGAGATTTACTCAATTAATGGATCAGTATTTTTCTGACCTGTTTAATGGGGTCCCTCATAATACAAGCAATTCGGTTTCATGACTTATATAACAACTCCAAATCTCAAGTGATAAATGCAAGTACGACTGTTTGAACTAAAAATCAAGTAAATTTGCCTTTTTTCTTTTTCAAGATTGACCCATTACATTTTGTGTTGACAATTTTAGGTGTCCCAATCTACAAAAATCTGTCTACATATAATTTCGGATCTAAAAGAATAAAAGTTTTCCATAGCTTAGTGGCTTCAACTGAGAACTCATGGTGATAAAGTTAGGAGGTCAACTATTCTACACCGAAAAGCTCTTTGTACATCAGTTTCCGTGTATTTTCAGCTACAAAATTGCACGAAGATACTTTTCAATCTTGCAGCTGAAAATGCATGGGAATAGAGGTACAGTTTCTGTGCATTTTCAGCCGCAAAATAGCAAGAATATACTTTTATGCAATCTTGTAGTTAAAAATGTACGAGAATAGAGGTACAGACACTTTTTGATAAAGATGATCTCGTGAATAAAGTTGGCTCTGCCTTTGTCTACAACACAAAAGAAGGCCATGTTACCAAAAGCCATTAGGTCTATCAATGGTAGTAGTCTATTTTCAAGACTTCATCTCCATCAGACCATCACACACAATGTACTTGATGAGTTCTACGTTATAGGTTGTCCATAGCATATGCTCTTTCAAGATTTTCAAATAACACAGGAGAAAGGTTTCTACCAGCCAAAAAAAAAAAAACCCGAAGAGAACCATTGAGTACAAAAAACTGCAAGAACGACGAAAACAGTCTCAACAGAATGAAAACGGGGAACAAAATCAGAAGCTACCCTAGAGATATCCATGGACGTCCTTGATTTCCCTCGGCCATTTCTTGTCACCAGTGTTTTCGGAACAGCCGCTACCGTCGTAAGATGGCCAAAAGAAGGACCAGACACCACCACCGCAGTTCCACCTTAGATTCCATAAGCTGCCGAAGAGTTCCTCGCAATCTCCCAAAGTCATTGTATTGTCGAGTTCCTCTTCCTTGTAAGTAAGCATCTGCAACTCGTGAGGAATTCCACACCTTTCTTCGACTTGTATCTTCGCCTTGTCGATGCTGTACCAAGGTTTCAAACCCACCTCGGTCAAGTCCCGGTGCACGTCTCTCACGTTGATCTGAATCAAACGATCCAAGCTGAGAATCAGCCCCGATTCCATCTCGTATTGAGCAAGAAGTTTGTTGCCACTTTGACTGGCTTCATCAAGGAAGAGACACGGTTGCCCATTTAGCTTCTCAATCTGCTCTATTGGTATACAACTCATAATATCATCAACATTTTCAAAGCTCTTAGCTTCAATGCCTATGGTCTTATTCTCCTCCTCCTCCTCCTTCTCCGCCTTCTTGTTGCAGAAATTTAGGTATATTTGTGAAGTCAAACGTTGTATGTTCATAATCAAAGGATGTCCCGAGAGGATTCCACATTGCTCTACTGTCTTCCAATCGTCCTCCAACATTTCATCGCGGTACATGAGATTTTGATGGCGAATTAGGATTCCACTTGTGCTTTCAATCAGAGCCTTGACGTCGAATATCTTGTACCATGGCTTCACGAAGATCGGGATAGGTCTTGGACTGAGCTCGAATGATACGAGCTAGACTTGCTTGAAATGCATTCAGCCTTCGCGATCTGCTCCAACGCGAGCATCTATTCTCGAGTTCCTTGTCCTGTCTTCATCGGCTCCAACGATGGCATAGATTATCGAATTCCTCACGATGTTGTAGCTTTCCAAGGTTTTGAGATCGTCCAGAGGCCTTGTTCCGTAAACCAGTGATTGCGAAGAAACCGGGATTCCCGTCTTCTCAAAGATCATACGCTTGATATCGTCGATGATATAGTCGCCGTAAACTTTGAGCTCAAGCATTCTGCTTGCCTGCGGTACCTTAATGTACAACTTCAAAAAGGAACCCAACAGCCATACTACTGACTTGTCTTTCAGCCCGTAAGATCCCAGAGTTTTCTCGTCGTCAAGCTGAGGCGTGTTCTTACCGCGAAAAAAAAACTGTCGAGCCGGGTGTATCCCCAAGGCTTTCCCAATCTTGTTCTTGACATCGAGCACCGTCTCCAGGGCAGACACGGAGATAGATTCTTCACACAGTACCCGGTCACAATCGCATAAAACTATCTGGAACTCATCTTTGACGCCATCAGAAGGCTCGCGCTCTTCCATCAGCACGTAAAAAGGAGACTCCACGTCGAAACAACCGTTCCTCAAGGTCCAAGCAGCATCATCAAGAATCTTTCCACAGTGACTCAGGGCGATTCTTTCCAATGGCAAGCCATTCGAGCTCTCAATCACCGTCTTGACGTCCCTCACTGTGAACCAAGGTTCCACAAAATCAATCACACTCGTCTTCCAGTCAGGCCTCCTGATCCTCAAAGCAATCGTCAGGCGAGGACCATGATCGGTTGAAGAATAACCAGACTCAAACGGGTTAACGAGCGAGTAGATGGTGGAGCAATCCTCGACATTGTTGTTGTGGCTAGTTGCTTGTCCTCATCGGCAAGTGGCTGGCCGTCGTAGATGAGAAGTAGCGCCTTTCCTGGTTTGCGTACGTGAAATGTGTTCGCCGTCTTGACGTCCGAAATGGAATCAGAGCTCTCTTTTAGAATAACTGGGGTCTTGTTCTGACATGGTATCTTGATTCTCAAAGTCAATGTGGAAGAAGATGAAGAATCCATTGATGTTCTTCTACTGATTCCCTTCTCTTTGCGGTTTATTCCAGACATATCTTTATGATCATACAGGGGTTGGCGAAAGCGTGAATTAGCAATGTCGCATGGAGGAGGAAGAAGGCCAAATATATCTTTATGATCATCCATGGGTTGGTGAAAGCCTGACGGAGAAATGTCGCGTGGAGGAGGTAGAAGGCCAATATTAACTTTCATACCTGAAAAAAAAAAAAAATTGATCAGGAAACAAATAAACTTCATCTGGCCCAATAGCATTGGGGCTTTTTGCTTCTAATTTGTTCTTCTTGTTTTCATCTTTTTGAACATTTTGAAACAAAATTTGGTTGATGAACACGTACTTATGTGTGTAATGCATTCAAAACAATTTGATGCTTGTGGGGTCCTCATTAGGGGGTGGGGTGATGCCGTGACGGTTAGATCTGTGTACGTAGAATTGCTCATGAATTACGAAAATAAGATAGAAAAGTCTGACATCTTTTTCGAGAAAAGTCAGATCATGAATTTTTTTTTTTTAAGAATCAGGCCCCTTTCTGCTTTCTCCCAAAACTTTTTTTTTTCAAAAAGAAGGTTATTTCAAATTCAAATATAACAAAAATGAAAAATAAATTTTTTAATTTTTTTTTTGCACCGTTTAAAAGATCTTAATGAGATCTATCAAATAAGATCTATATTTGTAGAAAAATTATTTACGTCAACACATGATTTTTTATCTTGAAATTAATTACCTTCATTTTTCCAAAACCTTCTTTTTCTAAAAGTGGAACGCCACCTCACTCTACAAAACATGAAGTCAAAGTGAAAAAGTTCAATCTAACCAAAACAATAAGGAGAGGAATGGATGAACAGCAGAATACAATTAAAACAGCAATGGACCATAAAATTAATAGAAGAACTCCTCACCGGAATACAATTTGCCAAACCTAGAATTTTGCGATTAGGGTTTCTGGGCTTATGTGGAACTTGATTTAAACATAATGTGGAGTCCAAGTTGAATTAGAATTCTCATGCATTAGGGTTTCGGTGCTTTAATCGAGCGACCGAATTAGGAGTCCGAGTTTAACCTATAAAAAATTTTCGCGCTATTTATGCCAATTTACGTAAAGGACATTTTTTCTTAGTTTGTTTAACTCATTTGCCATCAGTGGATCAAGAGTCCGAGTTTTCTGACTTCTTTTTCGAGAAAAGTTCGATCATGAATTTTCTTTTTTCAAGATACGCTCTACGAAACGTGAAGTCAAAGTGAAAAAAGTTCGATGTAACCAAAACAATGAGGAGAGGAATGGATGATCAGCATTGTACAATTAAAACAACAATGGGCAATAAAATAAATGGAAAAAGGAACAGAAGAGCTCCTCACCAGAATACAACTTGCCAAACCTGGAATTTGCGATTAGGGTTTCTAGCCTTCTAGGGAACTTATTTAAACATAATGTGGAGTACTCTGAGTTGAATTAGAATTCTCATGCATTAGGGTTTAGGTGCTTTAATCGAGTGGCCGACTCTCTCTGAACTCTGAAGTGAATTAGGAATCCGAGTTTATCCTATAAAAAATCTTGTACATATTTATGCCAATTTATCTAGAGGACCTTTTTTTTTTTTTTTTTTTGTGAGTTTGTTTAACTTATTATCCATAAATTTTACACTAATTTTAATGGGGCCCTTGAACTTTAACATTTCATTTATTGGCCTCCTCACTAGGAAATTGCCTTTGGTCAGAAAATCTAAATAAAAGGAAATTTGGTTTATTTGGAATCTTGTATTCGCTAGGATATATATTGGGTTCTTGCAAGAATTAGGAGACTTAGGTTTAAAGGGAAGAGACGAAGAACTCACCAAAAAACAATTTGCCAAACTAGAAAGTCGCAATTAGATCTGTGGGCTTCTGTGGAATTTAATTTAAGAGGGAATTTGGAGTTCGAGTTGAATAATACTCGTATGCATTGGGGTTAAGGCGCTTTAACCAAGCATCAGTCTTCCGTTTGAAGTGAATCTGGAGTCCGAGTTGAACCAATAAAAAATCCTGGGCATATTTATGCAAATTTACCTAAAGGATCGATTTTTCTGATTTTGTTTAATTCACTTATTTGCCCATAAATGTTAATCTGAATTTTAATGGGGCCCTTGAACTTTTAACTTTTCATTTATTGGCCCCTCGACCCTAGGAAATTGACTTTGGTTACAAGATCCAAATAACAGGAAATCTGGTTTATTTGGAATCTTGCATTCTCTAGGATACATTTAGGAGTGTTAAAAGAATTAATAGACTTCAGCCAAAGCTTGAAATTCAATCAAAATTAAGGCATGAAGAGAGGCATGGATGATCAGCACAAAACAATTAAACAGCAATGGATAATAAAATTAAAATTAAACCGAAAAAGAAAGACAAGAAGAAATCACCAGGAAACAATTTACCGAACTTGGAATTTGCGAATAGGGTTTATGGGCTTCTGCAGAACTGATTTAAAGGGAAATTGGAGTCTGAGTTGGATTAGGATACTCATATTGATGAGGGTTATGATCAGTTTAGGTTATTTAACTGAGCGTCAACTCCTCCCTCTGAAGTAAATTAGGAGTCCGAGTTACCTATAAAACATCTCACTTATATTTTTGTCGAGCTGCCTGAAATGGACTATTTATTTTTGTGTAACTTTTTTGGTGGGCCCTTGAATTTTAGACTTTTTATGTATTGTGTGGGGGGGGGGCTGAAACAACATTGAACCTTTTTGAAAAACTTACCGAGCGATTGAAATACTTACCGAACGAGACGAGTAACCTAACGTTCGGAAAAACACCTGAGGCTCAGCAAGACGCCCAGGGTCCGTCTATCGTTCGGGAAACATGTGATATGATGTGTCGAGATGCGACCCGACTTACAGATAAACTGAGGCAACTGAACGATGGATCCATATGATGACCCTTCCGAACTCTTCAAACCTTCGGATATTTCGGCCCACTACATATTGGGCCCCAACCCTAGGAAGTTGCCTTTGGTCAGAAAATCCAAATAAAGGAAATTTGATATAATTGGAAGCTTGTATTCACCCAGGATACATACTAGCTTGCAGTATTTCGATAATTACGAGTCTTCTTTCCATTAAAAAAATTTTAAGAAACTCGCTTGAAAGCACAAGCACTTGTTTTCTTTTTCGCTACACAGTAAGATCGATGTTAATAGAGTTAGATTACTAGACAGACACGTTGTTCTACTTGGAAATGGTTTCCGATATTAATTCTAAGGTAGACTCCATAGTATTTTGAAGCTAGAATTAAGGAAGGAATGTGTTTCTTTTTAGCAAAGGTTTTATACGGATTAGGAATATTGATCACCTGGAGTTTAGTTTCCAATCCGATCAGGTCTCTTACTAATTTCTGGATATCTCAACCAATTTTTTTTTGCCAATTTTGTATATACCAGAGGGGGTTAGAGGGAAATTAGTGAGTTAACAAAAGAAAATTCAACGTCACTCATAGAGACTCGAACCCTAAATCTCCTCCTTTGAAAACCTAGTGATACAACTAGATAGACTAAGAGTCGCATCTTATATCTCGGCAATTCTAGGGTTGGCTTTGTGGATGTAGTTTGGTGATGGGGGAAACTTTAGTGGGAGTTATTGAGAGCGTGAGAATGTCACAATTATTATTTTTAGATATCCCAACTACTAACTAGATGCATTCAGTGCTTATTCTACGGTATTTTCCTCCACCACGTCACAAAATTGTACAGGACCAGAATTACGTTAGAAAAAAAGAGCTTAAATGACACACAAACCCACATACACTTTCGAAGACCGTAATTAAATGTGGGTAGGTCTAGCACGCTTAGTCTTTGTGAGTGTCTGTAGGCTAAGGGTTCCATACACGCTGCATGTGGGGCTCTTAGAAACCTCCGTCTCTATGAGTTTTTTGTGTCGTCGTGCAGTGTGTGTAAAACTCTTATTAGTCTCTGTGAAAGTATAAGTATGCTGCTGCGTTCTAATGAACTTAACTTAAATCTAGAAATTTTGTTTTTATTTGAATTTTTTTCGCATTTATTAGTTTTATGTCAAACTTTTGTGGATTATTGATTTGTCTCGACGAAAAGGAATCGGAAAAGTATTTTTTTTTTACTTTTATCCAAATATTTTGAGAAATAACCACTTTATAGCGCAAAAATGTGTTTTTTTTGTGTGCTAAAAAGTGGTTATTCTCAAAATATTTGAGTAAAAGTAAAAAAAAAAAATTATTTTTCCGATTCCTCTCATCGAGATGAATCAATAACCCATAAAAGTTTAGCGTAAAATTAACAAATGCAAAAAAAATTCAAATAGAGATAAAATTCTCATATTTAAATTAAATTTAAGTTAAGTTCATAAAAACGCATGCAATGAGTGTAAAGTTTTACCATTATATATGGTTAGGTGAGAAGTGGGTAATGCCATGAGAAGTGGGTATAGTAATTAATCTTTCCAGAGAGTCACAGACTGATTGTGAAGGTCTTCTAGAGGAGGATGAAAAATGGCCTAGGTTAGGTTGCCATTAATGCAACTCATTAAAAACTCTCTCAGACAACAGAGACATAAGATGAGAGCAGGGACAGAGTCAGAAATTTCACCACGCAGGGGCGAGCCTATATACTTTCATAGGAATTTTCTTTTGTTTACATATAATAGTAGTGTTTCTTTTGTTTTCTTGCAGGGGCGACCGCCCCTACTGGTCCCTTCCTGGCTCCATCTCTGAATGAGAGTGAGAGTGAGAGTGTGTGTGTGTGTGTGAGAGAGAGAGAGAGAGCTAGCTGCATTTGTTATTAAACACGAATCCACCCACCTATATCATAAAGAGTCGAAACAAAGTTGTTGCAAGGTTCTGAATACCGTACCGGTTAGAGTATCGGTTTTCTTACTAGTATGGTACGTATCGGTACCGGTGAGATACCGGGTACTGTTTTGGATTGATCGCTATTAGTGTTATTTTTCCACCCAAAAGAATTTATAGTATAATATACACTTTTTAAAACAAAAAAATAAAAAATATTCGGGTATTTATCCGGTACCATCCAATATTGACCGGTATTGTCCGGTACTTGAAGAAAAAAATAAATTTAAAAGTAGTCTGGTACTATTTGGTATTGGCCAATACTGACTGATATCTCCGGTACCGTCCGATATTGGCCGGTACTGACCGGTATTTGAGCCGGAACAAAATTAAAGGTGTAGGATACCGAATTCTATCAAAAATGGAATATACCGGCCGGTACGAAACGGTATTGATAACCTTGCTTGGTTGTCTCCAACAAGAATACAAGACCACACCCTTCAACTTGACTCAAGTGGTTTGTAACGATTGTTTGCAATAGATTTTCACTTAGAGTTTGTGGAGAGGCGTCAAACGTTAGGCGAAATTTTACTTCTAATCTCACTTATGTTAAATTTGGAAACAAAAAAAAAAAAATCTCAACTAAGAGAAACCTCTACGGTGCAGTTCCTCTCGCTAAACCATTTTCATTCCCTAAAATGGAGAATGATTTTTCAAAAAATGAAAAATGCATGTACTCCAACCATGCTCCATTCATTCTAAAAGATTTGGATTTCAGCCTCCAAATTTAGAAACTCGGGGGACTTTTGAATACTCAATTATTCAAAGCAAAATTTTTACTTGTAAATGGTTTTTACTTCGCTTTTCTTTTGACTTCGACTTTTCATACGAATCATATCTTTTGCACTTTTTGATATATTTTCAAGTCAACTTGAAATTTAGAGAATTGGAGGAAAAGTATTGAGGGAACTTATAGTGAGGAAAATGTATTAATGCTCTTAAAACTTCTTCAAACAACTCTCTACACCACGAATTATAAACATTTTTTTTTATAACTCAGGTGTCCGGATAATTTACATGTACCTCAACTAATTCTGGTGGTCTAATCCCACCGCCCACTTGCAGAAAGCCCAGTTAAAATCAAAACAAAGCTCTGTGTGGACTGACTCCAAAAAATAATTAATAACACCTGAGAGGCTTCGAACTTGTTCTTAGAAGAAAGTGAACCCCTAATTTCAGGTTCTTGATATTATTTCAAAAGCAATCTAATAGTAACATACCCCTAATTCCGATTCTTGATATTATCTCAAAAGCAATCTAATGGTAACATAACACACGCAATGTCTACCTAAAATACCTAAACCGGGTGATGGTTGTGCGAGTTGGGCACAACACTGTGCTGTGCACTTTTCGAGCCGTCCGTTCAGCAATCCAATTATACAAATCTCCTACCTTGATTGGATAATGAACTTGATTAGATAATGACAAATGGGCTAACCACAACTGGCGTGTAGCTTTCCTATTGGGAGAGTGATACTCTGGCCTGATTCCTATCCTTATTAGAATCCTATGACGTAACAACGTGGGTTGTACCTCCAACTTTTGTCCACCTTGTTAATAGTAATTCTGACTCTCCAACGTGGGTTGTACCTCCTCTAACATACCAAATTACTACCTCTAGGAAGAAAATACAACAGTGAGGAACCACAACAATTTATATCAAAATGATACTCACATAACAATTTAAACACAACAATTTATATAATTTCTCACATATATGTGGAGTCCACACATAATAGTATGTGAGAGGTTGTAGAAGTTATTGTGTTTGGATTGTTGTGTGACTAACATTATTTTGTGTCTTATAAAATAAATAGAATAAATAAATTTTATATTATGGAGTACCATTTAAGTTTACATGGTTGTTAAGAAAGTAGTAGTATTTGTCAGTAGTTAAATATGGACAGCCTATGTATGACTGACTTTCGGGATGAACAATTTTATCAACGGTGCTATCTGTACCAGTGTGTACAAGCCTCTTTTTTGTCCCATTTTGAGTCTAAAAAAATGATCGGAACTACTCATTTTGTTTAAAATACTTTGTTTACAGCTCCTATAAAAAATCAGCTCAATTCGATATCGACGGTTAAGGCACTTACAAAACATTTAACTTTTTTCCAAAATTCAAGCCTTAATTCTGAAGCAAAGTTTTGATGTTTTGTAAATGTTTTTACCAATATCAAATTGAACTTATTTTTCATAAGGACTATAAACAAAATATTTTAAATAAAATGAACAGTTTCGATATATTTTTTAGACCAGCAATGCTACACACACAGCAAAAGTGCACAGATTTTTTGTGGAGCCCACTACGGGTTCCACACAAATAATCCGAGCCGTTCATTAAATGTAAAACATTTTTTCAAGGGTCTCCGCGGAAAATCAGCTCAATCCGATACTCATATGTGCTCGATTCAATCATTTAACTTTTCATTCAAATTCAGGATAATGAAAAGTTAGATGATTGAATCGAGCACTTATAGGTGTTGGATTAAGCTGATTTTTTGCGGAGGCCCTTGAAAAAATGTTTTACATTTAATGAACGACTTGGATTATTTATGTAGGACCCGTAGTGGGCCCCACAAAAAATTTGTGCACAAAATCTGTGCACTTTTGCTGTGTGTGTAACATTTCTGTTTCTGTAATTTTATAAAGTTTTGAGCGGAAAGTCTGTGGACAGATAAATCTGTGCACAGATATTTGGAGCTGCCTTGAGGTGAGGCCCATGGAATTGTGCAGCTTTCAACGCAGACTTTTCACTACTTATAGAGACTGAGGGGGAGAGAGAGAGAGAGAGAGAATGGAGGAAAGGAGAGGGAACCATCCACTATTGAGAGGGAGAAAGAGAGAGAGCTGTGGCAGCTATAGCCATGGCTTCTCTTCATCTCAGATCCAATCACTCTCTGCCATCTGTGAAGCTCTCATTCCTCCCCTTCCACTCCCTAATGAAAACCCACCTGATGATCAAGCCCTTCATTCCTTCTACCAAATCTCTGGGTCTCATCCCCCAATCCCAGATGAGGTAGATTTTCTCTCTCTAACTCCAAATCTTTTCTGCTCCGTTAGTAATATATGGACTGATGAATCTAATATGTATGTATGTACAGGTTGCAGAGCTAATGGTGAAGAGGTGTTTGCCAGAACCTAAGATGTTAGGGAGTCTAGTTTTGAAGATTCTTTCAACCAGATTGGGGACATTGTTGCTTTGTGGGTTAATTTGCCTTGATTGGAGATGGCCATTCCTTCACGATTTCTCTCAACTTTCTTTGGGGAAGAGGGAAATTGTTCTCCAGAAATGGTCAAGGCAGAGTTACTTCCCCCCATTGAGAGTAGCATTTTTTATGATGAAAATCTTATGCATCTACACCTTCTTTTCCCTGGTAATCTCTCTCTCTCTCTCTCTGGAATATCAATTATATGGTTTAATTATCTAGAGAAGTTACCGTATGAATTTTCCTAGTCTTGACTTGGCTCATCGACTGATTCATGCTTTTGGTATGTACAATTTTGTTGTAACCATGGACATGTACAGACAAATACACGAGTAACACGACCCGAACATGATGACACATATAATCTAATACTATAATGTAGAACATAATATGCAGGACACGTCCGCTAAGAATACAAAATTACTACTATCATTCATGGTTAAGAAAATTTCATGGATAATTTGGCCTCTGTTTGGAATCCATGGAAATGAAAGGAAATGAAAGAAAAATAAGAGAGAAGGAAAATGAGACCAAAATGGGAGAAAAAATTTACTATTCACTACATTTGAAATTTTTATTTTTTTTCACTCTTTCTATTCCAATCAAACAATGGAAGGAGAAATTTTTAAATTTTTCTTCTTTCCCTTTCTTTTCCGTGTGTTCCGAACAGAACCTATGAAGTCCTTTATTACAATGGCGACTTTTTGCTGCATCCACCTTTGAAAACGGCAACCTAATCCACAACTTGACGAGGCAGGCGAAGAACCTCTCTTTCTGATTGCTTAATTATACTATTATTCAGCCATTGCTATCAAAGTTGTACTAATAGTAAATTAGTAAAACTTAGATATTAAATTCTTTTCGGATTGGGTGGAAACCTCCTAGTTTTCCGCCAGTCATTGCAAGCTTTCCCGAGCGTTCACACGTTCTTCATCAATGCAAAAGTTGAGATATTCGTTGTCGAGAGTCGTTTAGTTATTCGAAAGATGTGCACGTCAACACCACCCGAAAACGAGTCGGGGACGGTTTTTTTTTTTTTTTTTAAATAAAATGAACTTCCATATTATTAAGGTTCAAGTAACAGCTAATATTTCTATCATGTCCATAATTTTTTTGGACTAATTACTTATTTACCTTGATGAGAATAGTCTAAAATATTTAAAATTATTGTACGACCAAAAGAAAAAAATTCACTTAAACTGTTCATCTTGTAGAACCCGTAAAGATAAACAAACGTTCACGTTAAAAACCAATTTGATTGGACATCAATAGCTATATTTACAAAATAGATTGTCATGGACAGTTTAACTTGAAAAAACTAGTGACAGAATTAGGCTGTCCGTTTTATAAACCAAAATTCAATTTTTAATATAGCTATTGATGTCTGATTAAACTTTGCGTGGATATGTTACTTTGTGGGTCCTATAAAATCAACGGTTCAAATTACTGCAGTGAATGTATTCTCTAATACTTAACCCTGAAAAAGACCTTCCTTTCCTTTGGTTTAAATATTTCATTGTAGATTAAAAATTCCAGTAGTATTGCATCAGTAACGGCATTTATTGAAAGGGATGTGTATGTCATTTTTTTTTCCTTTTTATAACTTGGTGTTAGGGCTATCTTATGCATATCTTAATCATTCTGTGTGAAATCAATCCCGCCATGTATTAGTTGGGGCCCGTTAAAACCGAGTAAAAGTTCTATATGGACCTACGAATTTTCGAACCTAAAACTTAAGAGCAGTGGCGGATCCAGAAAATTCAGACAGATGGGTCACTTTTCGAGCATAAATTAATAAAAATACTCACAATCCAATACAAAGAGAACATTTGTTCAGAAAATGTAACTAGAATTAAAAAATGAATGTTAGAGTTTCTATCTTTTTTCTAGATCATTTATTATATTTTTATTGGTGTTGTTAGTAGAATTGTGTGGGTTGGCTTTGTGGTAGTCCAACTAAAGTCTACAATTGATGTGGTTCAACTCTCGGTAAAATCAAGTTTTGAAGAATTGTTTTCCCACTCGCGCAACCTTGCTTAGAAAAAGATAAAAATTGAATGGTGGTGGCAAGTTTCGCACCTGCACCACCCAGGTGAAAGAACAAAGACTTTACCAACTGAACTAGATGACAGACTTACTCCCTCCGTTCCAAATTGGATGTCAATTTTTGATATCTGTGCCAATTTCAATTCCTTATATCTTTCAATATGGATCTCAAAACATATTCAATGTGGATCTTGTTTGATAGTTTTCGAATTATTCTATTATACAAAGTTTTCAAACTCATGAAAAACTTTATAGATTGAAAGATATAAGCGACGGAAAATGACACGAGTTTCAAAAATTGTCATCCATTTTGGGACGGAGGGAGTACTAAATTTTCGGTGGTTTACTATATATTACTTCCTCTTTTGATTCACACAAAAAAATTTCCAATATTTTCAGCTGGGTCACGTGACCCGTCTGTGCCTACATTGGATCCGCCCCTGCTTAAGAGGGAGCAAATCTCCCTAAATCTCACGTTTTGGCTGCTAGGTGAACTCCTTAGGAATTTTATCGGAGAGTTATTGACTTACTGTAGTGGGCAGGTTAGGTAAAAGTGCCTTGCCCTAGAGGGATTCCTCGTCACTAAAAGGAGCATTTTGTTCTTTTACGAAGTAGTACAAGTTTTGAGAAAAAAAATCACTATGTTCTGAATAAGTTTTTCTATCTCTCCCTCCACTTATTACCACTTATTACATCAAAAAAAATTCTCAAAACCAAACAAAGTGGATTGAGTTTATTGAGAACTGTGCAGAGAACCGCGCATCCTTGCACATAAAATTTGACCTGTTCTCATTTGTTTCGATATGATTCTTCACAAAACCCAGATTCCACTAGGATATATTGAACATATGAGGACTTTGATCTTGGATTGAGTTTATGCTCCTCTTTCTGTAGGCTGATGAAAATTCCAGAAACCCAGCATGGGAAGGCATTGGATACCAGGTACGCACCCAAGAAAACAAAACCAAACGCCGAAAGGAGAGACCTCTTGAAAAGGGCATTATAGAAACTATGCTTGAAAATGACTCAACTATAGTCCAATCTCTCACCCAGAAAGGCCTAGAAGTCACAGAAGACCCACATGAAAAAATTCTCAAGATCAAATGCGACGTTGTAATAGTGGGTTCTGGTTGTGGTGGAGGGGTTGCAGCTGCAGTTCTGGCAAGATCTGGCCACAAAGTCCTAATCGTCGAAAAAGGGAATTATTTCGCTCCAGAAGATTATTCAGGTTTGGAGGGTCCCTCCATGAATGAACTCTACGAATCGGGTGGGCTTATATCGACTCTCGACGGGAAACTCATAATCTTGGCAGGGTCAACGGTGGGGGGAGGGTCTGCTGTAAACTGGTCTGCTTCTATAAAAACTCCAAACTCTGTTATAAAGGAGTGGGCCATGGATCGAGGAATCCCGCTGTTTGGGAGCTCGGATTATGTATCGGCCATGGATGTCGTGTGCAAGAGGATTGGGGTCACTGAAAGTTGTGCAGAGGAAGGGTTTCAGAATCAAGTTCTAAGAAGAGGATGCGAAAATCTAGGTTTGGAGGTTGAGTCGGTTCCACGGAACTCGGCCGAGAGTCATTACTGTGGTTCTTGTGCTTATGGTTGCCAAACAGGGGATAAGAAAGGGACTGATTCTACTTGGCTAGTTGATGCTGTTGGTGATGGTGCTGTGATCTTAACAGGATGTAAAGCAGAGAGATTCATATTAGAAGACGACCAAAATGGTTGTAGAAAGAAGAGATGCTTGGGTGTCACTGCTGTGACTATGAGCAAGAATATAACCAAGAAGCTCTATATAGAGTCAAGAGTCACAGTTTCAGCTTGTGGGTCTCTCATGACACCCCTTCTTATGGTTTCCAGTGGCTTGGAGAATACACATATTGGGAAAAACCTCCATCTCCACCCTGTTCTAATGGCATGGGGATACTTTCCGGAATCCGTATCCGATATCAAAGGGAAATGTTACGAGGGAGGAATCATTACCTCTATCCATAAGGTGGTTTCCGAGGAGTCTGAAGGCCATGCAATCATAGAAGCCGCCGCATTAGGACCAGGTTCTTTCGGCGTGTTGACTCCCTGGGTTTCTGGGTTTGACATGAAGGATAGGATGAGGAAG
Organism: Rhododendron kiyosumense; assembly: GCA_019656275.1. Taxonomy (NCBI): domain Eukaryota; kingdom Viridiplantae; phylum Streptophyta; class Magnoliopsida; order Ericales; family Ericaceae; genus Rhododendron; species Rhododendron kiyosumense. The sequence goes on from BPLS01018886.1 coordinate 15,629, forward strand.
TACAGTAGAACTGCTCACCTTTTTGCTTTGGCCAGAGACCAGGGTTCAGGGGAGGTGAGGGGAGAGAAAAGGATAAAGTACCGGTTGCATGAGGTGGACAAAGAAAACCTCAAAATAGGTTTAAGACGGGCGCTGAGGATTTTGATCGCAGCCGGAGCTGTCGAAGTGGGCACGCATAGGAGTGATGGGCAGAGGATGAAATGTGAGGGAACTGAGAAAGAGGACTTGGAGGAGTTTCTGGACACAGTGACCGTGGTTGGAGGGCCAAGGTCGAGGGGTGAGTACTGGACCCTTTATAGCTCTGCTCATCAGATGGGTAGTTGTAGAATGGGTGCTACTGAGGAAGATGGAGCAGTTGATGAGAATGGGGAGAGTTGGGAAGCTAAAGGGTTGTTTGTTTGTGATGCAAGTGTCTTACCTAGTGCTGTAGGGGTTAATCCCATGATCACCATCCAGTCCACAGCTTATTGCATCTCGAAGAGAATCACAGAATCTCTGAAGAAACAAAAGAGTTTTGCAAAATGAATGATCATTTGCTTCTATGTTCAGATTTTTTCCTGCAATAACATGTATTCTACTATTCTTGGTCCAATAATACAAATTTCAACTTATTAAACATGTTTGACATCAAAGCAGTCTCCATAGCTACTCTCTTCAAATGTAGCTGATATAACCGTTGCGTATATCCGAAAACAACTCCAGTATAGTGTGGGGAACTTCAAAAAAGAGAGGAAGGAATCGAGCTGAAGCAAAAGAAAACTACAAAGGCAACTGGATATCCTTAGCTATAGGCTGCTTTAACTGCTTTCTGAGCTGCATCATCAAGATCTTCTGCTGTAATTAGTGCCATACCACTTTCCTGCAACCAGATTTGGTGTCAAAACAGCATTTGCTATCTTTTTATATCTTTCTCACACTAATAACTCTTGGCCAGATAGACCTTTCTATCTGTAAGATTTGAGTTTTGGATTTACCTTCAGAATGCTCTTCCCTTGATCAACATTGGTTCCTTCAAGACGAACGATAACTGGTACTTTTAATTGAACCTTCAAAAAAGGCCCTCAGAAAAGTTAGCAACGTATATATTGCCGTACCAAAAGGCAGGTAAAAGAAAGCCAAGAGATTCAAATTAAACTATAATTGAACTCAAGGTATTCCCTTTTTCTGAAATTTCTGAAACGTTAAACCCTTTTGATCTCTCCTACCACCAAATTTCATCAAATCAGGTGATTTTGGTACGTTAGTTAAGGGGCTCGAACATGAGTATAATTTTACACAAGTTTATCTTATAAGAATAAAACAGTAAGTATAAATTTTACAAGAAAAGTAAACGACGATTTTCTGGCTCAATGTTCAAAAATTATAAACTTTTTTTGCCGTTAAAAAAAAAAAGGATTTTCAACCAAAAATTGACTGGAAACATGAGGAAGCAGTTTAAGGCGACTGCAGTTGTGATATACTGACTTGAATCCAATCTGATGCAAAACTTACATGTTTAGCAGCATTAACAATTCCGCTTGCTATTACATCACACTTCATTATCCCTCCAAATATGTTCACCAGAATTGCTTTCACCTTATCATCAGAAGTCAGAATTTTGAAAGCCTCCACAACCTGCAGCACATGCACGCTTGTTACAATTTCATCAGAAATAGAAAATCTGCTCTTCATGAAAAGACAACCACAAACACACAAAAGCAAGCGACCCAAAAAGCAACGCATTACCTGTCCTTCAGAAGCATTCCCGCCAACATCGAGAAAATTAGCGGGAGTTCCCCCGCGCAACTTGATTATGTCCATTGTAGCCATTGCCAATCCAGCACCATTCACCATGCAACCAATTTCTCCATCCAGGCCAATATAATTCAAGTCTGCTTTTGCAGCAGCAACCTATCAGAATTAGCAAAAAAACAGCAAAAATGATTCAAATGAATAATAACAGTAAAACACTCCACACAGAAAAACTGGTTGGAACTCGGTAGAGCTGAAGAGTTCCAACCAGTTCTACTTAGGTGCAACGTGCAGTTTCTATTTTCATTATTTCTCATGCTGTGCTTTCTCATGTGTCAACATGATCTTATCCACAAAAGCTGAGCCTTACTCTTAAAAAGTAATCTGAGTTTGACAAGACAGACATACAAGCATCCTCATTCAAACCTTGACTCGAATCCTGCACCTAGGCTATTGAGGATGGCAAGACATACCATTCAAGCTAACTAGTCATGAGTCGAAATCGGAGGCCAAAATAAAATTGGCCTTTAACCAAATGACAGTGTCACACTTTTAACATGTGCCAAAGTGAAAAAATTGCATACTCAGACCTCACGAGGATCCTCCTGTGTTGGATCACGAAGAGCAAATATCTCCTTCTGACGGTAAGCAGCATTATCATCGAAATTCAGCTTTGCATCAGCAGCCACCAACTGTTTATCAGACGTTTCTGCAATGGGATTGATCTGTCCAAATGTAATAAGGTACAAGCTAAGATACATATTAAGGATACGAACTAAAGAAACAGAAGACACCCATCGAGCGACTAATGCTAGAGCAGCAGTAGGGGAAAATATTAGCTAATGCTCACTTCCAACATGGTGCAGTCACATTCACAGAAAAGTTTGTATAACTTCTTCACTTGTTCTATCGAATCATTTCTATCAGCCACCTTGGGAGCCAATCCATCTACAACCTTTGCAGCATCTTCATCTGTAATTCCCTTGAAAACATCAATAGGCACCTGGGTAGGGAAAAAATACCACAATCATCCAATGCAAGTACAAAGGAATATACTTGTTATTGATGCAAAGGGAAGCATGCCAGGGGAAAAAGGATCAAGGGCACAGATAACAACCTTTATAATCATGTCGGGGAATTTCTCTGCAAGGTCCTCGATACTGGTTCCTCCTTTTCGACAAGCTATTATGAGCTGCAGAATAGAACATGCCCCAAAGCATCTTAACACTTCAGAACATTCAATGGTAGGCAATAGGATGACAAAATACAACAACACGGACGGTAATCAAAACCTAGAGCAACCAATCATACAGGATGCTCCAAAATAAATGTCTAACTTCATGAACAAGAATTCAGGATCCATGAAGTATCCAGGCAGGGTAGCTGGAACAGTTTCTGACTGTTAAAAATAAGTAACTGATCATAACACAGTTAAGGGACATACAGGACCAGCAGTTTTACGATCAAGAGTGATAGCGAAGTACATCTCGTTGACCAGAGACATTTTCTCACACAAGTAAACCTGTGCAAGAGAAATTATTGGCTGTTAAACAAATGCAATATAAATAACTTGTTAACTGTCAAACAATAACAACCTTAAATCTGCAATACAATAGTGTGAGTAACAAAAATACTTAGAAGACAAACTTTAATGAATATGAGTAAGATGCTTGCAGCTCTTCTCAATACATGACAAACAACCCGTATGGTAATCAATCCGGTGAAAAACAGTTTTCCGGTTATATCTATATAAGTTATTAACCACCAACTACAGGAGTTTCTAATGGATCCCAAATGTGTCAAGCCAAACAGCTCTTTTTAATTGTTGAAGACAACAAAAAGGGTACAAGAAAATAGAAGGACAAGTAGTCCACTAAAAGACAAAAATACAAAAGACCTGAGTATCACTCTACTATGAAGATGAATCCCAAGAACAACATTCATATGTACGACTTCAGTCTACAAGTTAACACAAGCTATGATCATAAGAAACACAAACCTTGCTGACAACTTTGCCCTGAGGCCCAGTTTGTTTAGTAACAAGTATCTGTCCAAGCATTTTCCCTGCAACAACAGTTAAAAGCATCAACTTATCTAACCAGATCTGCTGACTGTTTGGAGCATACTTTTTCAGAAGATGTCCAGCAACGCTTTTTCAAAAATCCTCCAAATACTCAAGCGACTTTTACAGTATCCATTAGACAATGCTCAGTTGCCTTGACATTAGGAAGTTTCACGCTGAAGCTGATGCCAGTCTCAAAGCTTTTGCAAAATTATGTTGCATTGAGGGTCAAACTCTTATAATCAAAGTTTAGTAAACAGATATAGATCTGGCATGATTCTACAGTTAAAACTACAAAAGAGACACTCGGCTGACAGAATGATACTGCAAATAAAGAAAGGGACCACAAAAATTTACATTCACCGTGCTTAAATACAAATGTTATAGACCTCTCAACAATAGTGAGAGGTGAATGCAAACTTGAACTTCTTCAACTAGCAGGTACCAAGAGATTCAACAATACAACGATAATACTAGGTAGATAACGCATAAACTGGCCCTTTTGCTGAGAAAGCTAGTCAAGCTGGTTATTCAAGTAAACTAATAAGATTTTGAGCTAGTCAAGCTCGTGAATCACTTCAAGCGTATCTACTTATGGTTACTTAAATACGTACTAAGTTTGGAGCTTTTTGCAATTTCTCCGAAAGAGTGGATAAATGGCAAGGCAGGACTACAACGAGCTAATGAAGTTTTAAGTGTTCCTGAAAAATTCTAAAGACCTCAGACAGGACCATACAAAAGTTAGGATAGAGTTATTCGTAACGATTAATCAATTATAACAAATACAAACAAAGTAATCAAATATCCATACACCATTCAAGGGCACAACAACAGACATTCTTTCATACCAGCAATGTCTTCAACCTGATCAGCCTTCACAATGTGGACACCACCTTGTAGACCACTTTTGAAGGTACCCAAGCCTCGCCCACCAGCAAGGATCTGACTTTTAACGACCAACTGCACAAGAATGATAGCAAATACTGATTATATAGCTTTCTTTGCCCGGTTGTTTAGCAGACAAAAAGGAAAGAAAATAACACAAGTTCACTCTTCAAACCTTTGTAGGGATACATTTCTCATTGATCTAAGTGAGATATTTCAGAAACATTAATTCCTATTAAGTGTCTCAGGTGACATGAGTTAGACAAAGAAGCGCATAAGGAGTGGATCCTGTAGATGTTCTTCTGTCTGATGCATGATCTCAGAACCTTTATTACTAATTTGAAAGCAATGTTATATAAGCACTCAACTGGGTATAATAACGGCATTTGGCCCAAATGAGTCTTTCATCGTCATGTTTAACCCAAAAAAAAAAAAATTGAGACAAACTTCACTTTCCTAATATCTTCCGTGGCTCTGAATTAGTACCCGAGAGACATTAAACTAATCCAGACCGAGAGAAGAAGATTGTCGCCCTGAGTTCAACAACTCTTTAGGATTATTACCTCACTTTCGTTGGCAAATAAGGACTGGGTTGCCTTTTTTACGTCTTCAGGCGTGGAACAAACAACACCTTTTGGTACATTGACACTGTACTTGCTCATCAGCTCAGCTCCCTGATCACATGACATAAAACCAACAACGTAAATAACACAGCGTAATACAACATTTCACCACACTGCGTTTCGTAAAATGAATATATCTAATAAATAGGCAATGTTCTAATCGCACATCGCATGACCTATTGCTACATTTAGATCCCAAGTAAAGAAAGTATACAGATTACAATCTCTAAATCAAATTCCAGTTGGCGTAAGCTTAAATGGACTGCAAAATAGAACTGTATTAACCGCGAGAAACAAAACTCGATTTCGTTTCGTTTGCTTCAGTTTTCTAGGAAACCAAACAGGTGGCAAACCAACATGAGAGTAAGTTCATCAAAATTGCAGCAAGTCTAAGAGTACGAGATTTAAATACGAGGTTAAGAAGGGGGGGATAGTGGGACCTGATATTCGTGGATGTTGAGGCGGCGGAGCTGCTGCTGCTGCGAATTTCCGGCGATGGAGAGAGAGCGAGAGACGAGCTTGTTGAGCAAACCTCTCACCATTTTCAGATCCTTCAATGAATGACGCAGGTTTGGTAGTCGGAGAAGATTTTGGATCGAGGAACGTCGGAAAAAGGAAGGAAGCGTCGGAACCCTAGTTGTTCGTAGGAGAGTGCCGGAGGGAAAGACAGGCCGCGCCGGAACTAGAATATGCAGAGACGCAGTCCGTGGGTTTATATCTTTTCTTCTTTCAACCCTTCTTCTTTTCTCCAATTTTTTTTTTTTCTATTTTGATGCCCTTGACTTTTGTTATTTCTGGAATTGCATACCTTAATTTTACGAAATACTTCTAAGGTCCTATCTCTTATGATCATGCACAAAAAATAAAACAAAACTGCAAGATTAGCAAATGAGTTGGTAGTCCAATGGTAGGTACTTTTTTTTTTTTTTTAACTACAACGGTAGATACCTTGTACTTCTTTGCATTCCAAAAAAGGTTCAAATTTCAGCAAGCCTCCCATCCTTTAACATAGATTTTTTGTAAAAAAGAAAAGAAAAAACTCTAGAACCATAGAAAATGCTACATATGGTAGCTGTAAATGGAATTAAACAAACACAGATTATGATTTTTACAAAGCCCCTTTAAACTAGCTCGTTGTGTTTAAATGTTGTCTAATTCTGAACAATAGCAAGTGTATGCGTATTTGCAGGCCATAATTTGAAAAGTAAATCCTGAAACTTTTCAGAGATTGTTTATTTTCAATGAATCGAGCAACATGATAAGTTTGTATGTATTTTGTTACGGTATCAAAATAGACCCTACTCAAACTCATTCCGTAATGAATCAAGTTGAAACTCTTTATATTTGGAGTGAAGGTTGAACATGACATTATTTGGCTGGAATTGGAAGATCTTTATATTTTAAGTCAAAGCTTGAAGCACTTGGTACGACCATGTGGCTCATTCAACGAACTAAAAAAGCAATTGTTTGGGAACTTTTCGCCAAACATCAAACCATGGATGATTTTATAATGGACTTACCGAAGTAAGATTGTGTCATTACCAATCCAAGAAACAAGAAGGGCTACTACTTCTAACTTGAGAGGTTCGGCCCAGACACAAAGGCTGATCCAAAATTCACAAATCCAACGGAATCAATGGAAGAGAGCTGAAATGCCAGAACCAGTAACAAGAAAGCAAAGCTGAATCCCCACTTGGTACAGAACCAGAATCGCTACCATCCAAGCGAGAAGGGTATAGAAAACAGTCAGATAAATCATACAGATCTCTAAATACATCCGATCATAAAGGACTACAAAAAAGAGAAGGAACTAACTATTGAGTTATTTTCCCCAATCTGGTTTGATTGTACGTGACATACCCTTCGTGACACCTTCCTTGTCATCTGAAACCCAAGCAGCATGCAAACATCACTTGCAAGAACTGGTACTGACCTCTTCAACGCTGGTTCTCGATTTTCTGCAATGGCTAATTTAAAGGGTTGCCGTAAAAAACAACGGGAAATGTAACCATGTCACAGATCAACAGCTTCAAACTTGTGTTCAAGGTCTTCTAGTTCACCACCTATACCTCTTACCTGCATTTAAAGGATCTGCAAATGTAGGATGCGTAGCAAAAGCAAAAACATAGCTCAATACAGATGAAATGGGAAAAATTGGCAGACCTAGGTTTGAAAAACTATGGTGGTGATGAAGCTTCACCCACTAATCCATGATGGCTTTTTTGCTTTGTAGTAAAAATGTGCAATCATGTGAACCAACTCATCTGCTGTTCGAATCTCTGCAAATGAGACCACTCTAATAAGTAAACAATACCAAAGAACAAGCCATGTTCAGAAAATTCCAAAGCAGAAAACCAGGAATACCTTTTTCCCTGTAAAGGATCTTGTTGCCCCACAAAAACAAAATTTGTGGACACTCTCTAACTTTAAGTGCATAGGCCAAATCCCTCTCAATGTTGATATCTATCTTAACAGTCTAGTTTAAGGAGACACAAGGTAGTTAGAGCAAATAAATAACTACAGGAAGACACGGTGGAGGGAAACCAAGGTCAGCATGCCTATGTAGTAAGCAATGGAATGCAGAAAACTGACAGAATTCCAACCACTTGTGAAAGAACACAAGAAATTTAAAGTACCCGAGGAGGCAATCGGTCTTTGGCACCCAAATAAACCTTGACTGCTTTCTCGAGCTCCTTCAAAACCTTCCAATTATCAGTTGCCCTACAGACAAGATGATGACCAGCAAATGGTGTTCAAGTACAATAACATCATTATCACTATTGTAGCTGCCTTCCAAACATCTTATGCATTTCAACATGACTCAAAAGTTACAAAAAACTTTTCAGACCAGAAAACGAACAACATTCCCTTGGTAGTATGATCTTCCTTTTTATTATCTTGGGAGTATAATCAAAGAGCATGTAAATACTGCTGCCAACCAATTGCTGAAAGAAAACAAGGTACATAAAATTCAAACAATAGGAATTCATAGTCAAAAACCCAATTTTCAAAAGTTCAAATGAGCATTTCTTGGTCACCAATTTCAGAGGCATGCAGGTAAACGAAAGCTGTTGTCAGGATGCCCCCTTTTTTCAAATTCAAAAGATTTAATTTGCGTGCTAAGCCCGTCATATATAAAGAAAGACAAACGTAACAAACAAGATAATTGACAACAGAATTACCTTTTATATCTTTCGAAAACAAGAACAATCAGCGGGCTAGGGTGGAAGGCAAAGCTCTCCCACTCCAGACAATTTATCTCCTTCACCCAATTATCGTCGATCTCCCCCTCCCAATCAATCTCAACACCATCTTCCCCAACAACATTCTCAATTGGGTACTGCTTAAAGTAGTCTGATGCTCTAATTCCCCACCCTACATCAGCATCCAGTGGCCAATCCTGACTCTCCTCCTCAACCACCATCTTCTTCTTTCTTCCATTGCCACTTTCACCCACATCACCATCGCCATCATCATCATCATCATCATCACTACTACTTCCATCAGAATCATTCACCACATCAACTCTTTCCTTGAAAATATTCTCCTTGTTCTCCAAAACTCCTGGATTCTGCTCCCTGATTGATGCAAATGTTCGTTCAAGCGTACCGCGTACGAAATCCTCAACTGCAGCCGCTTCACTTTTGCGACCACGCCGGGGCTTTTTTGGGGTCGTAGTTGGGAAAATTCTTTCATCATCCTTTTGGGGAACTTTGGGTTTCTGACGCTGAGTTCTTGTTTTACGTTGCGATTTAGGGTTGGGGGTAGGATCAGAGTTAGATTCGGATTCGGATTTCTTTGAACTGGCAATGCAAGATAGAGGTCTTACACGGTGATTGGTGCTCACATGAGAGGATAAATGAAATTCCAGACGTGAACAAGGGTTATGGTTCCGGTAAGGGTGAAGGGCTCGATTGTGGGGAATGAATGGAGAGAAAAGGTGAAAATCAAGGTTAGGATTTACAACAGAAAGCAAGATATTTGCCATTGATCACACTCTTAAAATAACATTATCTTTCTACAGTTCAAAGCGAAGGAGAAGCTGGAAGTCCCGAAACTTCTTGGTGCAGAGAAATCAGTTCAAACATAGAATCCTGAATTCCAAGATACAGATGGTGAGAATTAAACTACCAAAAGGAGCACGAGATTACTAAAGACGCAATGGATTGAAGTAAACACCAATAACAAAAGGAACCATTAATTGCTGAGGCTTCTGGGAACAGGAAAAAAAATCCCGGCGAGTAGAAGAACATGTCAATAGTGAGCAATGAGCCAAAAACTGATACTGGATACACATAAACATAAATATAAACATAAAAATAAAAATAAAAGATGTTTTGGCTTTGGCAAAGTATCGAACATGTGGAGTGCAGCAAGTACAAACCCACACCAAGGCACTATACACAGGGGACTAGACGACTAGTATTCCACAAATTCCACTCGTAATAGAACCCATGTCCTCCAACTTGGGGATAAATTCATGGCAGCCAACTGAGCCACAGCCCGTTAGTTACATGTAGTAATAGTCTGAGAGAGAGAGAAGTGGAAGTACGCTTACAGAGAGAGAGAGAGAGAGAGTCTGTAGTAGGCTGCGAGTAACGTTTTGCTGTGGCTCGCCCGTCTAGTTCTCTATCGCACACTGCTATGCATGGCTCGTGCGTCTAGTTCTCTTCTTCCGTGTTGCCAAAACTTCCTTCAAACAGAGCCTTACTTCACCTTCTTTTGGATTAGACGACGTGCAAAACGTCCCTCACTGGAGTATTATTTGTTGACTTAATCGCCGTAATTCTTCAAAATGTCAATGTATTTTTTATGTTAATTATTGCACTGTTCTGGAGTTTTCAATCATTGCTCTTGCGAATTTCAATACTTATTCCGTCCTATTTTAAATGTTCTTTGCGGAAAATTTGTACATTTTTAAATCTAAAAAACATATTTTTTAATATATTATTTGTTTTCTATCTTCTGACACCAAATTAAAATACATTTAAAGTGGGACGGAATGAGTAATGCATAAATTTTTTGAAAACATTTTCACTCTCGTTCTCGTACGCCTGCCGCACTCACGCTCGCTCTCGTAGTCCCGCACCTGTAACTACGCAAATTATGTGATTAAGTTTGTTGAAGTGAGAATGATTACGAAGGGTGAGATTTCGAGTCAGAAATGGTCAAATGATTGACAAATATACGTAGTAATCCAAGTTGGATTTTAGTAAAAACAAAAAAAATCTTTGGATTTGTGGACGTATTTGAAATTTTTTGTTTAATATGCAGATCCTAAGCTACTGTTTTTGCTACCCATCCTACATATGCAGATCCTTTAAATGCAGGTGAGAAATATGAGAATAACTTTTTTACGGAGCTTTTTGTAAATTGAGTTTACGGAGGTCCAATCACACGCGTTCAAAAATAGGATTGAATTACCAGTCAAAATTAAAAAGCAATCTCAACTATTAATTGTGCAAATAGACGGGCGAGATTGTGCGGAGCCGTGAAAAACTTATTCACGGCTCCTCCGTGAATAAGTTTCTCTCGAGAAATACAGGCATGGTGACCGCATGGTCCGCACGAGAAGAGCTTGAACACATGTTTGAAACAGTTGATCTGAGACATGGTTCCATTTCCTCTTGTAGTTTTTGTCAACCCTTTAAATTAGCCATTGCAGAAAATTGGAACCAGCGTTGAAGAGAGTCAAAGAGCCCCCTTGGATGGAGGGGGTCCCGAGAAAAGAAAAGAAAGAGTTAATGGTTTCTTGTAAAATCTCTCATTTGAATTGAATATTTCGGTGAGAAATGAAGAGAAAAGTACCAAAAAAGAGATGTTTTGATTTACCTTTTTTCCCTTTCTTTATCTCTCAAGCTTGACTATATATAAAAGGGCTTTAAATTCGAGTTAACACCCATTTGACCAAAGTAGAAAAAATTTCATAAAAGGCGAGGAATTTTAGTATTTTCCTTGTCTTGTATGAATTTTTTTTTTTCCAACTTTGGTCTAAGTCTTTATATTTTTTGGATTCTTCTCATTGAGACGAATGATGTGATATAAACAAATTGACCTCAATCTAGTATAAGAATTAAGAGACAATAATAAAAAAGATTGCGCCAAAAAGTCAGGCAAGGGGACCTATATAAGTAATATCATGTTCAACCCTGATTTTAAAATAATAACTGCACTAAGATTGAAGATTTATTGAAGTTTCTGCTTAGATAGAGTTTATTGAGTTTTGAGATGTTCAAACTTAGCTCCTTGAAATTAGTTGATTGAACTCAAGCTTGTGTAAACTAGCCGAGCTCACTCATGAAATTTAAAAACAAGTCCAAATTAAGTCCATTTTATAAAGAAGAAATAGAATGATGGATAAAAACATATATAGCAAAAACTCCACATCAATTACTCTAAATATCATTGTAAGTTTTTGAGTACAAAAATATAACACCTCCATTCTTTATTTCTTTAAAAGGTGCGAACAAATTTTAAAAGCTATGCACGAAGGTACTTTAACTTTTCATCCGATAATTGCATGGATTTTTGTTGTGAATTAAAACATAATATATTGATAGAAAGATAGATTCTAAGTGATTTCTAACCACCCGTGAGCGTGTTGACATTTTGGGTGTTTCTGTCATTCTACACGAACTGACGTGGCATGCATCGAACGAGGTATGAACACGAAGACGATGACAAGCAATCTCGACCGTTGGAAAATTTAGTCACCGAAAATGTTACTATTTCCTGTGAGTAAACAAAAAAGAAGACGATAAACTGATGAACCTGTATAGACTGGCAATAACAACTACAAATAGTGGTTTGGTAAAAGACATTTCTAAAATTGGTATTGGCGTGTTTGGTCACAAAATTCTCTTCTTCTTCTTTTTTTTTTTTATAATCAGGTGTCCGAATCAACTTAATTTTACGCATCTCGGCTAATTTCAAGGCCTGAAGATAACGACTGGACATAATCCCCAGTGACCCCAAAGTTTGAAATGTTTGACCTCCGTAGGAATGAAAACTGTGACCTTATGAAGGGGCACTACTTAATTATTGTCACAAATTTCTCTTTTAATAAATCAAGTGCTAAGGTAGCACCAAAAGGCGTGGGAATTATTTAAGCTTGCATATAATTTGTTTTAGACGTCAAACAGGAGACAAAATGTATTTTTCTTCACTAATTCGTTAAATAGGATTATAGGTGACAGAAAATAAGGAAAGGAAAAAACAGAAGAAAAGGAAAAGATGACAAATTGTAGGCTTTGTTTTAAGAACATTTCGAACAAGCTGTAAATTTTGTAAAATTTTTGCCTGAAGCCATGCCAATTGCCCATATGTAGTAAGCAATTTAATATTGCGGCTATGAAACAAAAAATCAAGAGACAGATATAGCAATGAGCCCAGACATGAGAATGTGTTCAGGGTCGGTTCTAGGCATAAACCCATCAAACGACCCTCAAAATGGTAAATTATACTAAATATTATGTTTGAATAATTTTGCAAGAAGGCTAATGTAACTTGGTGGTAAAACGCGTGTGCATGGGATCTTGAGATCCCTAACAGCTTCATTTTTTAAGCTTTGGAGTCTCGAACCCACGACCTTATTAGGGAATTCAGAATTGTAGGCGGTATAGCCACTTTGCCAGTGAACCACATGGCTAGCTTTTTTCTTACATTGAATAACTAATAAATATAATATACTAGAAAATGAGAGGTCCCGTTTTTAAATCCCATCTAAGACCTCGGAAATCTCAAGCCGGGCCAGTGTGTATCTATGATTCTATATGTAGAGAGAGAGAGAGAGAGAGAGAGAGAGAGAGAGAGAGAGAGAGAGAGAGATGTACAAGTAAACATGCTGAAAACCGGAAGAGTGGCAGAGGTTTGGAAAAAAAGAGAGAAAAGCAACATCAGATGGAGAGTTCAAAAGGCAAAAGAAGAAACCAAGCACTAGCTTATCCATGTTTGTATGTGTATACGAATATAATGTATATATGTATGTAGAAGGGACAGTACATGAAGGGCTACAGCTGGATATGGCCAAACGTGGTGTTTGATTGGCTGTGCACCGTCATTGCCTTCTTCTGATTCCCTGCAGGAAAAAGAAAACAAGGAGTGCTACAGTATCACACCGTCCTGTCCCCCCTCTCTCTCTCTCTCTCTCTCTCTCTATGTGGAAAGCACGTCGTTTTGAGATATGCTGTGTTCATGCCATTTACATGCTAGGCAAATATGTTTGTTATTTTCCACTTGAGTCCAACTACATCTGGACGTAATTTGTATTTGCGAGCAGTCTGCATCTGAATACTCAATGTGGCTTCTTCTTCTTTTTTTGTTACATGTTTTTAGTTTTTTTTTTTCCTCATGATTTTAGTATTCATGATTTTAAAGGTGAAAAGAAAGGTCTTAGAAACTTAATTTCTGCATTCTCCATGTTGCCAAGTCACTCGAGATACTTCCGGGCCTCAATTGTTTTCACCTCTTTATTTGTGTCCTTCCATGCACTATTCATCTCTCTTCATATCAGACAATAATCATGGAATTGCTCATAAACGTTCATTTCTTAACACTGGGATTTTTCCTGTCTAGCTTTCCTCTCCTACATCTGCGGGTGCTGAGTGCATTGACCTTGGCTGTACTTGGGTGGAAGTTACAATGGTAAGGGTTATATTAGTTGAATTTATATCATAACAATAAGAGGAAACCTTCAAGACATGATAATGCATAATCAAATATAGACCAAGTTAGAGGAAACTCCACTCAACAATGAGCATTTTGCAGTTTGCCGTCACTACCATTTAAGACCTGTCTGGTGAATCTCGTCGGGTGTCAATTTGTCAGACTTAACCCCTAATTGTTTGCAAGCTGTTAGCAATTTGGAAGGAAAATGTCACCCCTGAACAGAAAACTGCGTAGTAACGAACATTTTATGACTAAAGTTACATTTACTTTTTGGTTTTTACATGTTATATGCAACATAGCCTTATAGAGGCCAGATGAATGTATAACTCAACAGGCACACTAATTAATAGAACAATGAATCAGATTATACAGTACTATGACGCAATCATCAATCTCCACCCCTGGGTGGGTAATTCATTCGGAAACTTTTGTGGTCTCGCGGCAATTGGAGTCGTAAATCTTTCCTCATTGAAGTTTGGCGCGCAAAACATCCCAATACTCATGTTTCTTTCAAAATCCCTGTTGGTGGAGATTTAAATACTTTTTAGTTTGTACATTGAGTTTTAGTTATGTCTAAAAAGTGTACTACTGTAATTTTTATACTACCTTTAAGTGGCTATGAAAACTTTCTTTTGTTCAGTGTATTTACCATTTTCCTATTTTGTAGTAGTGAAACTTATCGATCACTTGTCTGTTATATAGAAAAAGAATCAAAAGCATGAGTGTTGGTAGGTTTTGTCATTGAGTAAACACAACTCTGTTGCAATCTGTGAAGATACGAAGATTGAATTTCAATTGTTTGTGGAATCTAACCGTAGATCAAACAGAGCTAAGTTTTTAATCAAGGAATCAGGTGACGATGAGTGATTCGATCACTTACTTTTGTCTTTTTTTTTCCTCTTTAATATCTCACCTCTTTTCCATTTGTTTCCTGAAGCACAAATCTATGAGGAATTATTTACACGATACAACGAAGAAAACAAGTTGTACAACACCATTTGTGCGGTATGCCAGAGAATATCTTCATGAATATATGGTGCTTGCTGGTATTTGGAGTACAGATTCCTAGGTGTAATGTTGAAGCAGACCTACAAGTTTGTGATACCAAAATTGAACCTCAACCCCCTGCTTTTTATGAATTTTAGAAGACATCTGATATTCTGAACTTCTTGAATAGTTCATCTGCTTTTTGTGATACCATTTTGGATTGTTTCTTTCTTTACACCCCCTTGCCTTCCGTCCACCAATTGTGGTACTGAATTAATATTGATATATCATGGGAAAATAACGGCTCAGGACATGTTTTGATAATTAATATCTTTTAAGAACATGCTAATAATATTTGTTAATGAACAAAATGTCCTTGGCGGGTATTAATTATCAAAATACGTCATTGGCCGTCATTTTCCCTTATATCATTTAGTTGTTCTTTGAAGATAAAGAGATTCTTTAATGAGATGGGTACTCCAGCTGATGTGAGGTACATTGATCCCAGATACATGATCCGAGCTGTCCGTGCAAATTCTTCAGATGGAATAATTCTTTGTGCTGTGCTCGGTCAAAATGCGGTTAGTTTCTCATGCTCGTTGTTTCGTGCAATGTTTAGTTAAAGAAACAAACAATGCCTCTCATGTGGTCCCTAAATATGGTGAACTAACCCTTAAGAGTTCTGCATCGTTTCCAAGGAGTAAACCTGAGTAAGAAAATACTACGTAGCTTAATTGGCCGGCAGAACTCGAGCTCGCCGCCAGTGGCGGATCCAAGAATTGTGTACAGATGAGTCACCTTTCAATTATAGCCTTAATCAAATAACAAATAGTGAAGAACATTAAGAAAAAAATAAACAGAATATTCCATCCGTCTTAATTTAAATGCTCCCTATAGAAATTTGTGCAATTTTGAACTAAAAATATATATTTTAGCATATTATTATTTTCATTCAAAATTGCATGCATTTTTGTATGAACTATGGAGTATTTAAATTGGGATGGAGAGAGTAATAGTTTATTAAATTTAGTTGTGTAACTATAATAGAAAGCTGATTGTAGGCATTGTGGTAAATTTATGATATTAAGCACTTGGTTCAAATTTATGATATTAAGCACTTGGTTCAACTCGTGCCAGCAGTAAGATGGAAGGGTTTTTTTTTGTTTTTTCATTTTTCAGCCGTTTCAACGGCAGCTATAAAAAGAAAAGTTGGGGGAAGCTAGTAAGGCTTGAACCAACGACCTTCGGCATAGAAGTCACCATTCTTACCGCTGGTACAAGGCGCTAGTCTTATTAAGATTTGGGTAATTTTTATATATATTACTTATCTTCTCGGTTAAAAAAACATAATTCCAACAATTTCAGCTAGGTCACGTGACCCGCATGTGCTTTACTTGAATCCGTCTCTGCTCGCCGCCCTATCCTGATGGTTGAGATAGCACCTTAGAAAAAGTTGACATTTTCCTATTTCATTTTTTAAGCAGAACAACTTGTGAGTGGGTTTGCGTTGGTCACGCAATTTTTGTATCACTGTGATGTCTGATTTTCTACTCTCTCCGTACTAATTGGTTGTCCACAATGTTCAAAAGCTTCATACTAGCTAATTGTACTATAATTGTTCAAAACAAATTGAAACTAATGCATTGGAAAATCCTGGCCCTTTTTCCCAATGGATCGAAACGCATATAAAATTAATCCAAACCCATACGGCCACACCTACACATACCATATCTAGCATAGATATTAGACATTGAACCTTAAAGTCCCTGGAAAAATGACGGTCAAAGATGTGTTTTGATGTTTAATACTCACCAAGAACATTTTGTTCATTAACAAATGATCTTAGCATGTCCTTAAAAGGTAGTATTAATTATCAAAATACGTCCTGGGCCGTCATTTTCCCATTTAAAATCTACATCTATCCAAACAAATCCTTCTTGTACAATCTGGGTTTCGGTCTTGGCAGGTTCATGGTGCATTTGCTGGATATAGCGGCATCACAATGGGACAGATGTGGCAGCGTTTGACGGGCCAACCAGACTTCCTCTGATTTTACGGAATGCATTCTAATGGAGTATAGCCTAGGTTTGCAAATTATACAACCGAGCGAGCCATCTTTGGAAGGATAGAAATAAAACCGAAGACAGACAGGTTCTTCCAAAATGCATTCTAATGGAGAATCCATTTTTACGGCCTGGATACAACAACCATTTTAATATAAGGCCCATATGGTAATTGTCCATGCTTTTTCTTTTCTTTTCTTTTTTGTTTCAACTTGTTTTGAGTCGTTTGACAGGTCCAATCTTCATAACTCTTCTTTTCTTCTTCCTCTTCTTTTTCTTTTTATAGGAAAATTCATTTCTTCCTCAGCTATATTTAGATGAAAAGGTAAAAACATGGACCAAAACTGAAAGGAAAAAAAAAATCAGAAATGACAAGAAAAAATAAAAATAAAAGAACTATCTTTGTTAAAAGAAAGCTTTTTAGTGAACTTATTTTTGTAAGTTTCTCCTATCAAGATCAAAGATTAACCATCAAAAGTTTGGTACAAATATAAAAATACAAAAATGACGAAGAAAAAGACATGATTAGGATTTGGATTGAAAAGTAGAATAGTAATTTTTTTTGTCTTTATTTTAAAAAAATTCGCATTTGTTAGTTTTGCATCAAACTTTTGTAACTTATTGATTCGTTTTGGTGAGAAGAATCAAAAAAGTAAAAAAATTTGATTGAAACTCAATTTTTTTGAAAAAGACAAAAATTGTCTTGTTGATCAAAATTTTTTATTTTTCCAATTTATCTAACCAAGACAAATTAATAAGTCATAAAATTTTGACGCAAAACAAAAAAATGCAAAAAAAAAAAAAAGAATAAAGACAAAAAAATAAGGCACCACTCTAAATTTAAAGGACTCGCCCAATGAGCAATTTGGCCAATTATATTCATTTTGTGTGCTAGCAAATATACAATTAACTTGTAAATCGCCTTTCAATTAAGTCGGGCGTTTTCACTAACCTATTTATTAGTTTTGTGCCAAATTATAATGTATTATTGTTTGTTTCAACAAAAGGAATTGATGAAGTAAAAATTTATGAATTTTACACATGTATTTTTTCAAATATCCAAATTTTCTTGAAAAAGTCAATTTTGCGGGTTTTTTTCTTGGAAAGTTTGAGAGATACTAGGGCTAAAAGCAAGCGCGCACACACATTCATATTATGGGTGGATCCCACACAAACCCGGATTCACATACCAGAGGCTACAGCTGGATATGGCCGCAGTGGCTGTCTGGCCAAATTAAGGTGGGTGCCTGTTTGCGCGCCGCAAATGATGTTTGCCTTCTTCCTGATTGCCTGGATAAAGAACACAAGCAGCAGTATATATAGCAGTACTATGACACCTTAATTTTTGTCGTCTTATCTTTTGTCCCCCCCCCCCGCCCCCCTCTCTCTCTCTCTCTCTCTCCTTCTCCCTCTCTTAACAAAACTTTTACAATGCTCCCAAATGATATGGGAGTATTACGTTCCCATTAAATTTGAACCTTTAAATTGAAAAGTAAATAAATTACAGCCTTTAGATCAAAATTACTCACAAAAAGTAGGGTAGATTTGCTAAAAACAAGATAGTTTTAAGATTTTTTTATCAAAAAAAGTACTCCTTCCGTTTCTTATTTAGTGTCCACTATGTTATTTTGGGTTGTCCCTTAATAAATATCCATTTTATAAAGTTAGAGAGGGTAAAAGTTGGTGCATTATCTATTTTGTCCCTTAAAAGTATATTTCATTTTGAAAAGTTAGTGAGTAAAAGTGTAATGACAATGGGTAAGTAGGAAAAGTAGAAGAAAAAGTTGATGTGAAAGATGTAATAATGAAATATTTTTATTAAGTTGAAATTACAAAGCAGGACACTTACAAATAGACGAATGGAATAGTATACTTATCACAGAAACAGATTTTATATATCATTCCTTAATGCAACACTTACTATGTTACATGGATACACTTTTTTTAGAGCATCATAGCCAAAGACCGCTTGTAAAGCAGAATAACAGCAGTATCACACCTTGTTGTCGTCTATCTTTTGTCCTCTCTCTCTCTCTCTCTCTCTCTCTCTCTCTCTCTCTCTCTCTCTCTCTCTCTCTTCACACCTCCTTGTCGTCTATTTTTTTGTCCTCCCTCTCTCTCTGGTGCATTTGTTTTGTCCGTTTGGTCAACGGAAAAGCTGAAAATATAGATCCACAGAGAGAGCGCGTGGAATTGCATAACTAATGTGACTGGTTCGCTCGGAACCGGAGATGCTATAATGCACCCCAGTGTAGTGTACATATAGTGCGAAACACGAATTGTTGGTCTCATTAATCAACGGTCACAATGTGCTTTTAATTTTTGACAGATAATAAATATTTTTTATTGGTAAAAGATTATTTTTAGTCTGAACCGTTGATTGATGAGATCAACGGCTGTATGCTACCTTACATGTGCACTAGATAGTAGGAACAGTACTAGTAAAGGCGCGTGACTAGACGTGCGTGTGATAAACAAAGAGAATGAGGAGGATGAGAAATGGAAAAAATTCACCCTTTACGAAGCAGGCCTGAATTAACAGATCTGTTTCGATGAAAGAAAGAGAAATGAAGTAATTTTCACTACTCCAACTAAAAATTTTATTCCTACCAAACTTTTTTCTTTTTGGGTTAGCGTAGAAAGATTATTGACCTAGTATCATACTCCCTCCGTCCCCATTTATTAGATTAATTTATACCATGATTAATATTATCTTATAGAAATAATTTGGATTTATTAAATACTATAAACTTAAGAGTAGTTCTAGGACCACACCCAAATGCACACTCACACATACAAGTGCGACACAAGTGTGTGGAACCCCACGCACTTGTGTGTGTTTGGGTGTAGTCCTAGAATAATTGAAAGAAAGCTATAAAGTCAACAAAGAGTGAAAATAAGGAGTGAAGGATTGATGATTGGGAAAATGACAGCCCAGGACATGTTTTGATAATTAATACCTTTTAAGGACATGTTAAGAACATTTGTTAATGAAGAAAATATCTTTGACGGGTATTAATTATCAAAACACGTCATTGGCCGTCATTTTCCCTTTCGGATGTCTAAGCCCAAAAAGTGATGGTCGGCATGTAATGTGATTTGTTTCGACCCCATATTGGGCCTGAGCAACATTGGTTTTTTTTTTTCCAGCAGATCATGCAAATCAAGTTGGGCCGGTAGGCCCTTGGGTTTAAAATTGGGTCCTGTAGGTTTTAAATAATGGGGGGTTAATGTTTGTTACACAAAATTTTCTTTTGAGCTCATATGCTGGGTACATAAAATAGTTGGAGCCGTTTTTCTATTCTCTCTTTTGTTTTTTTCCCATTTTTTGGTGGGCTTAAAGGCGGCCGTCTCCCGATTCTACGCTGGCCCTAACTCCACTGTATGTCAATCTATACTCCTAAGAATATTTGTCTATTTGAAAGGGTAGGATAGCATTCCTCGATACTGACTATGCAAACTAGAAAGAAAAAGACCCGTCTTTGTCTACCCCTGTAGCCAAGGATCATCCTTGAATCAGCTCTATCATTAAACCTAAGAAAACCCACAACATGTCCCACCATATATACAAGCACCGCACCCCGAAGCTCCCTCACGACAATGAGCCCCACTAATTCTTCCCCAGTTAAGCACATGCACCATCGATCAACAATAACCTTTAAATTCGAATAAGTTTGTTCACGGAAAGAATCTTCTTTTTAGCCGCACATCATACAAAGAGAGCAATATTGATTGGAGCACGAGTACACCAAATGACTTTCCATCACATGTCGGTACCACCGACCAAGTACTCTATTTGCTTAAATGAGAAAAATAAACATGGATATAGCCTGTTTGGAGTTGGGAAAAGAGAAGATAAGGGTGGGGTGGTTGGTATAAGTTAATTGAGGTAGGCTCTTTGTAAGGATCCGCCCCAGCTAACCTGCTAACCAATCGTCTAATCACGTGGCTTAAAAGGTTAATATCAAGTTATATAGTAACTGATCAGAATCCTTTATATTCTTCCATTTAATCTTTCCATAATTCCTTGATGTGGGACTGTTGCCCAATTCTTGGGCTCTCACACTCTTATCCGGTGTTTGATTGCTCCGTATTACCCGGGATTGCTTATCTCATCCCAATCCCCATTATTAGCTTATCCAAGCGTGAATAATTACTCGTGTGCCCCAAAAGAAACCTCCAAATCCTTTTTAGATCCTTTTTGTATTCGGAATGAATGCTCTCGGGTATAGATGCTCTCGTATCTGAGAGAATGTACAATGATATTCCTATGAACAAAGGGGGTGAAGATATTTTAGAGGTTTATAGGGGATGTTATTGTACGTGGACAAAGTTGAAGTTTTCTACTCTACTATTTACTCCCTAGGAAAATTCCAAGGATCAACACAAACCACATTAAGCAGTGCAACGGTTTAGTACCTAAAAAACTCTATTCCTTTTCGACTTAAAAAGAGAAAAAGACTAACGATTATTTAACAAAAAAATCTGACTAACACAAAAATAATAAAAACCCAAGTACATATATGGAACTTTATTTGCCTCGAGGTAGCTTCACTAATTCTTTCAGATCATCAGACATAGCACAACTTACGGAATGTGCTTTAAGGATATCCGGATTTCTTGATTTTGCAATATTTGTCGGCAATACCAAAGTCTGCACAAAAAATGACCAAAATAAACTTGCCAACATTAATAGAGGATGGTTAGATCAAGATCAATAGCTAGTCATGGATATAGTAATTATTTGGGTTGTCACAGGAACACCAAAATTGTAAGGAGAACGACATATAACACATAACACAATTTATGACACCAAAATTGTAAGGAGAACGACACATAAAACAATTCCTCTGGTTTCTTGATCCCACTGAAAGAACAAAAAACTCCAAAAGATGTAAAATTGAGAATACAATTAGGAGGCTTCGCTGAAAACTCAGAACAAAAATGGAAAGGGGTCCCACCTTGTGGTTTCCAAAAGTGAACTTCAGGAATTCTTCATTACAAATCTCTACCATACTGACCAAGCTCTTTAGCCCCTCAACAGGCTTATTATTAAAAGTGACAAGAACCTACATTGCGATGAGCAAAAGTGGTTTGTAAGCAAATTAGGCATCAGGGGATCTATTCATACATAATAGGACATTTGTATTGAAAGGGGCACAAATTTCCAAACCTGATTCTGCACTAAGCGTTCTATGTCACACCCAGCATTAATGTCATCTTTAAGCACCTAACAAACACATTCACACCTCAAAATAAACACAACTCAATAGACCAACATATTCATGCTTGCTTACCTGAAGACATAGATTTTTTCCAAAAATTAAGGATGAGCAAATATACAACTTAGCACCACTGTGCCACTATGGCCACCTAATAAAATAATAAAATATCGATAATTAGCTAAAGAAGCATGGACACTTCAAAGAAGGTGATGTGTCCATGTCCGACACGTGTCAAACATCAACATTTCTCAAACACTCTCTACCACGTGATGTGTCCATTTAATTTAACTAATGTTTCGAGGGGAGAAGGTGGAGACATGGGAGGGACACGACATAGGTTAAATATGTTGAGTTTGGACACCACAAACTAATTCTCTTCTAATGAACTCTCACTCGTACACAGTACATGTAATGACCCGCGCCAGCTTACCTGCTAACCATTCGTCTAACCATATGGCTCAAAAGGTTAACCTCAAGTTAATAGTAGCTGGTGGGCAAATCCTTATATTTCACAACAATTTCTCCCATTTCCCCAATGTGGGACAATGGGTTCTCACAATCTCCCCATCTTCGCTGTAACGTCTCCGTTGCACCACATGGTCCATCACTTCCACTCACCAAGCAATGTGTGACAAGTCCCGCTTAAGCACGTCAAGCTCCTCAAGCTCGTCTCATGTGGGACCCGCCCAAGCATGACAAGCACCTCAAGCTCCTCACTTGTTGGGCCCACCCAAGCATGTTTTCTAGCGGGACCCGCCTCACTTCCGGTTGATGCAAGCTCTGATACCAGTTGTAATGAGCCACACCAGCTGACCTGCTATGCCTAACCACGTGACTCAAAAGGTTAACCTCAAGTTAATAATAGCTAATGGGGAAATCCTTATATTTCACAACAATTTCTCTCATTTCCCCAATGTGGGACAATTGGTTCTCGCAGTACAAGGTTTACACGAGCACACACTCATGCACAAAACACCTCTCACTTACAGCATTCACACATACTTACACTCACTCACACCTTGAGTGTTTGTCTTTTGCACTCTAACCAAATGAGCTCTCATCTCCTAGTTATTGGGAGCGTAGGAAGTTTCAAGACAAGAACATCTCTAGACTAGTTTTAGAAGTTTTCAGAGAAATCCAGAAGACTCAATCACAATTTATAGGGTTCTAAGAAGATTAGGGAAGGTTCCAACATGCCTTGGAACACTCCGGAGAAGTCTGAAAGGTTCTGGAAGAGTTTGAAATATTCTGGTGGATTGTAGAGAAACCCGAAATATTACGGAGACTTCCGGAGAGTCGGTGATGACTCTCAAACTCAATATGCAATTTTTTATAAATAATTATTGTTTATTTATTTATTTTCTCTGTGTCCCCTATCGTGTCTGTATCACCATTTTTTTAGAAATTCTGTGTCCTATGTCAGTGTCCGTGTCCATATCCCTGCTACATAGGTTAGCAATATCTACTTCAACGTGTATGTGTCCTACGTTTTAGAGAAAGAACGTATCCACATGTCGATGTCTGTATCCATGCTTTTTAGATAATTAGAGTCCCAAATATCATATTTCATAGTTCTTAACTAGAGCTCGATTCTGTGACATTATTATCGTTTTGATCATTTACAAACGATTGTTGATTATGTAGGAAAAGATGATAATTGCAAATATATCATCCAAACTATGAGCAAAGTTGTCAGCACTATATGGTTTGCAAGATGGGTTAGTAAGAAATTGGTAGCTACAAACCATTGGGCTGGACTATACAATCTCATGGCCAAAGGGAATGTCAAACTAAGGGATATTCATAATCGGCTGGAACCAAAACACGAAATTTCCTTTAGAAACTAAAAGGCAACTTATAATATGGGGCAATAGGGTTTGTGCAAAAATTTGTACCGGATCTAATAGAAACGAAAAGCAAGAGGGGAAAATAGTTCCTAAGAAACTTTGTAAGCATTTGGTTTTATCACATCTAGTCGATATATATAGTACGTATCTATCCATGGGAAGCTAAACTTTCTGACGGGATATTGGATGAAACATCATGTTTCGTAGTAACTAATTTTGAACTTTTTATGTAATTCTTGAATGCATGGTTCAATCCATTAAACCATGCATTCTTGCCTCATTTTACTTAGTCCAATAATTTTTGTATATGAATCTAATCAATTTTTTACATGATTTTAAATTACTGATCAACTGTTTTGCCATACCATGCAACTTTTATTTCTAAGTACTGAGTATCTTTTGTGATTTAGTTCTCTAAGACTAAAGATATATACAATTTTTGGGTCTTGAACATTAAGATGAGAAAGAGAGAACATTGATTTATTAAATAGAATCAATAAAGATATCTTCCATGGTAATAAAGATTGATTTTCACACTAATGTGAGGAGTCAGAAAAACTAAAGATAAGTAATATCAAAGCATGAGTTTGAATTCTGAAACTTCAATCACTTTAATTTGATCAGGTTCTTTCCTACACTCAACCTATTTAACTTAAACAAAAGATCACACTTTTGTTATCTCTATATCTTCATTTTAGAGGATCAAAATAATGTATTTTATTAAACAGTGATTTTGGAGCATTACTCTATTCAACCCAACTCCAACCCACTACTTTTCAAAAAGCATACTTCATATCTCAACCATTCAATACTTTTCCTCCCGAATTCAAATTAATTTTTTTTTAACACTATAATTAAACATATCCAATATTGAGCTTATACAAAAGGTATTGCAATTTTCTTTTGAATGATAATAATTTTATGAGGCATAAATATGCATATACATATTTGATAAACCATTTTTTCCCATACTCCATATTTGGATTACCAAATCGCCTCCTCCAAAATGAAGGAAAAAATAGAGGGTGGGTTGGAGTTCAAAATAGAGTAATGGAGGGAAACTTGAAGGCACAGAGTATGGAGTGGAGCTGCTCTTAGAATCAAATCGCTTTAGAATTACCACGTTTTACTACAAAACGGAAGTCCTTGTGGGTTCTGCCTATCTTTGGCGCAACGGTAAAGTTGGATCGGAGGTCACGGGTTCGAGTCACAAAAATAGCCTCTCTGCTTGTAGGGGTAAGGCTGCATACATCAACTTTTCCCCAGACTCCGAAATGGCGGAAGCCTCATGCACTGGATTTGCCCTTTTTATTAAAATTTCACAACAATAACCAATGAGAATAATATTATGAACTGAACGGAAGGTCACCTGACAAAGCACAACACGATCTTCATACAAAGCTTGGGAGAAAAGCTCATCTTCGTATGGCGTCTTATAATCATACCTACAATCCTAGGGTAAGAAATTTAATAGATACAAGATAAGAAAGCACAATGGTTAGGAACATACCATACAAAAATACCCAAAGAAAACCCAATAATACAACAATTTGTCTCAATTTCATCAAAAGAGCTACCATGAAATATTGAACTACTCACCATAAATTGAATATATGGAACAGAAAGGGTTGTGAAAACAAATCCTCCAATAATGTAATACCGAAGAGGCCTCCCATTTATGTTGGCTCGGACAAATTGTTTATGTGTTGCAAATTCTGTGATGAATTCATGTATCTCTGAACCTCGGCGCACTTTAATAACAATCTTATCGCCATTATATTTTTTACCAATAAGATAACTGAATTCTATTCGCCGTCCTCTTAAAAATGGAACTGAAAATTAATTGCCAAGTAGAGCATAAATTTAGAGATGTTTGAGGATCAAATGTTGCATATAGTAAAAGGAGAAAAAAGAACTAAAGATTTACCCGTTCCATCATTATTAATGTTAATCCCATCAATACTGAGAATAACATCGTATGGTTTTACAATCACAGATGCTGGATAGTTAGGCTTGACTTCTGTAACAAGGATGCCTTGTTGATCATGTTCCATCTTCATCAACTCACGTAAATAAGGACTTTCCATCTTTTGCCACTTGATGCCGAGTAGTGGCAATCCTGTCGTTTGAAGATATGAATGGGACGCTTAGATTGTCAAGAATTTAAAAACCCAAACACGTAATTTCAGTGAAGGGAATAAAAATAAGGTGTGGCAGGCGCTGAATGTAGGTACAATTATAAAGATGGGATCAATAAATTCTTAGTATTAGTAAAAGGTAGACATTAGCATGGAGGCCGCAAGACCAGAAGCAGCTATATCAGCCCCGGTAGAGCCGCTTATCAAGAGAGTCAAGCCAGACATGGGAGCTATCTTGACACCATCCTTCCAGTAAGCTCAAGAGAAAGCGAATCCAATCCATCACATTCTAATTGATAAGGTGCCTGGGGTGAGCCCTAATGGAGTTTATCATTCTAGATATATGAATTTTTCACAATATAAAATATCATTGATGAAAAATGAAAGGGTTTATAAAGACAATAAACCCACTGTTACCTTTCCACGTCATAGTGAAGTACATAATTTGCATTTATCATGTAATAGAACACCATAATTCATTATAGAATATCTTGAAAATGCAAAGGGGGAAGCAGAGTTGAGAGTCAAATGCTAATCAGAGGGATGGAGCGACTCGACTTTTAAGGCGAGGAGAGAAGCTTGCGAAGTCAAGGAGAGCGGTTAGGGAGATAGGAAAGAATAGGATTTTTGTTTAAAGAAGAAAGTAAATCGGCTTCCAGATGGGGTTGGTCCATGGATTTTCAATCCTGTTGCCGCAATTCGCTCAAAGCGGTTTCTCAAAAAGCAAGGGCCATCTTGATGATCTTCCCCAGGGATCCCAGATGAGGGACCTTAAGAGAGCCACGGACTCCAACTACCATCCGTGTAAACGCCATACAAACAATAGACCTGTTCAATTGAAGAGAATCTTTTCAATGATCAAATCCAAATCATGTTGTACATGAGCAGTCTCCCTAAGATCTAGTACTACAATTGAAATAGATAAAGGTGTATCTATTACACTTACTAATCCAAGCTTTAACAATATTTCCTGAAACCAATGTAATATGAATTCAAAAATTCATACGTTTCTTACATTTTTTAGCCTCCATGTCGCCAAGAATTCATTTTTATCGAACCAGCTGGTTTCATTTGTTTACTCTGCAGCACGGTCTCGTTTTAAGATTCAACGCCAAAACACTTTCGATTGAAAACCAAGAAAGAGAGTATCGCAACCTGTCTGAGAGTGAGCAGGAACAAAAAATGCTTTTGCCGCATTTATACTTAACTGCATTAGTGGTTCCTCCAGTTTATTCAATTGAAGTTTTATTCAACCCTCTAGATTTAAGAGCTTTTTTTGTTTTGATTGAAGAGTTCTTTAAAGTTTAAACTATATATCTCAAAATTACTATATGGTTAATAAATTTCCAATTATCTACATTTAATTACGTACAACTTATCAAGGCCATACAGACTCGAACCATAGACCTGTCTTTTCTGGGTGAAAACACTCCACATCTTCATATGCATAACTATTTCACCGAGCCAATCTACGAGACAAGTGCCCAAAAATGTATACAAGAATACATGAGTTGCGTGGTTCGGTGATGTGGGATGGTCCCTGCAATTATTTGACTACAACAACAAAGAGAGAATACATTGGGGTCTCCCTATCCTACATTCTATAACTAGGATAAGAAGTTTGTGAAAAATACAAAAAGCACCAACATGCAGGGCTTACAATGAAGCTTTAGGCTCCCTAAAGTAGATCTTACTATTTAAGAGGCTTATGTAAAAACATTAATTAGAACGATCGACAAAAACAGTAGGGGCATTAAGATATTACGAGAAATTGCAAAATCAAAGCATACCAGTATATGCTCCATTCTTGTCATAGTCTTGAATGAAGTGCTTAATAACTTCCACAGGCATAACATCACTTTTGTTGCCTTCGGACTGAAATTCCATTCCTACACATTTGCCTATTTCATCAAAAACTGGTCCATCACAAATTGCTCCATTCCTGGCTACCTTGACCTGTTAAAGGTGAACCAAAAAAAGACCAGTACATCATGACAAATTCCAGGGCAGTCACTTTGGGCTCAAAAAATTTTGACCAAAAAATGTGGGTCCCACTTAGGCATAACCCTTATCCATGACAAAATAGTAATATATCATTTCTCTGGGCCCTATCAAGTTTACAAAAACCTACTTACTGTTTACAGTAGATAGTATTTAACCATCAGCCAGAGGCTAGAAATTCATTCCTCAATTTGACGTCAATGATCCTTATCATAGTTTATCATAACAATGATCCCCTTTCAAGTTGATTTTATGGCTTTCAATTTTTGTGTAGCCCAAAAAGTTTAGGGTCATCCCGATAGAATAGGCAAATTTTGTTTGATATGAGTCCTAGCTAATACCAGAATATGTATAATTGAGTATCAATCAAACGTGTTGCCAATTAAATATACTTGAACTCATTTTTTTTGAACAGCACATATACTTGAACATAACCCCTCAATGTATTGACAATGATTGATAACATAAAGTATATCGATATTTATGAAGGTGCTTGTTGCAAGCTGAACTTATGGTAAAGTTGCTCAAGGCAGTGGTAGTAAGCTGTTTCAGTTTTCAACATCTCTCTCTCTCTCTACATGAGAGCCTCTCTCACAATGGGAGCACACTACCTTTGGTCTTATCCATAGGGTTTCTATCCACCATTGCCACCAATCTCCCCGTTTTCACCCTCCGCTCTGACTTTTCTCCTTCCTCCTACCCTATTCTTCTCACTCAACCACTACACTCCCTCTCTTCGTTCCCATATTCTCCCCTCTCCAAACCCTCCACCCTTCTCTAAATCCTTTATTGTCACTTTTTTCTCCCTGTTTTGTCCTCTCTCTCCGGCGAATATGGATGACCTTGAGATTCTGGATCTCGAGGAAGGGTCAGGCAAGACAGGAGAAGTGAGTGTGTCTTGTTGGGAAAGTTCTCAGTCCCAAGATCATAAACAGTATCACCATCACCAACGTCTGTACGACAGCTTGGAAAACCAGATCTCCATTCTCCGTGACCCCTTGGAACAACACGTTTTCTTGTTTCGATTCGAGGAAGCAGAAGATAGAGAGCTGGTTCTCATGGAGAGACCTTGGTCGATCATGAATAGTCTGCTGGTTCTCAGGCCCGTGGAGGTAGGGGTAGCCATCCCTGACCATGATTTCTCTGTATCTTCCTTTTGGGTTCAGATTCACGGTTTGCCAGTCGAAGAGATGAACAGAGCTAATGCAGAAATTATCGGTAAGCGTTTTCAGAAGCTCCTTGCTATTGAGACTAACCCTAATGGGATTATTCTGGATAGAAGCTTCCTCCGGGTCATCAGGGACGAGATTAATCTCAGATTACCCATCCCTAAAGGGTTCTGGCTCAGAGTAAAATCTGTTCTTAAAAAAGACCTCTGGATCTCATACAAGTATGAGAAACTCTCGGACCTCTGTTTTGCTTGTGGCAGGTTTGGGCATGATAATAGGAGCTGTAGATTCACTCCTAGAAATGAAGGCTTAAATTTTGGGTATGGTACTGAAATCAGAGCTCAGGGAGTTAGGAGATCCAACATTCCAATGAAGTGATTCGCCATGAGGTGGACACGGCGGAGATTCGAGTTGCAGAGCTTATTGAGCGACGGCTGCTGGTTCGGGGGGGGGGGGGGGGGGAAGGGGGGGGGGGAGTGGGACGTGTCTGCCACGCTCCTTCAGCACATGTTTGGAGCCCTCTCGCGTCAAACAAAATCAGAGGGAGGCCGTGGGAATAAGGCTGACATACACTCATGGTGAGGTGCCCTCTCCTCAGGTGCCAAGTGGCGTTGTCTCGAAGGATCATCGTACAATTGAGGAGCAGGAAAATATGCTCAACGGTATTTTCACTAACAACCCCCCCCCCCCCCCCCTTTCTTCTAGTGTGGAGACAAATTTTATTCATACCCCTCCCTCTAATCCTAGCCTTCAAGCCCAACCTATCCCCGGCCCAAATAAACCCCACATATCCATTCCTAGGCCTTTATATTTCGTAACCAAACCAGCTGAAAGCCCATGCTCCCCTAATTCAATTTCCATTGTGGAACACTATATTCAAAATAGCCCAATCACTGCTGAGGAAATTAGCCCAAGCCCTAGCCCTATGCTTCTACCCAGTCTCCAAACCCTTGAGCCACTCCCCCTTGCTATCTCGGAAATTATCCCCATCTCCAAACCCCATCCCAAATCACCTTCTTTAGATCAAACCCTAGCCACTGTTTTCACCCACCTAGCTATCAAAAGAAAACCCATTGAGGAGGCAGACGACTGTCAGAGATCTAAGCTCCTACATCTCTGCGTTCCTCAGCCTGTCCCCAATCCTATTAACCATACCACTCAGCTCTCAACCAACCTTCCTACTAAACCCAAGCCCGTCCGAACCAGGAAGAACTATAAAAGGGGGGTCCCTCGTACCAGGGCCAGCAGGGCTGGTGATGTCTCTCAAGTTTCCTATGACTGATTCCTGTCTTTGCGATGTTCATGTTCAGCAATCTCTCAATCGAGCGGAGGCTGAACTGCTTATGGCTCCTAGCAAAATGGAGGCTCCTTCTGAGATTGATGGGCGTGTGGCTGGCCCCAAACAGCCACCTGCTCAATGTTGATCCTAACCTGGAACTGTCAAGGCCTTGGGCATTCTTTGACAAGCCAGGGCCACCAGGCTTTAGGTGATCTAGTGCACAAAAATCGCCCCTCCATCATCTTCCTGATGGAGACCAAGAACAATAACCTTTTTGGAGGCCATTCGCCGTAAGTTAGGTTTTAATTTCGGTAATTATGTTGATCCGGTTGGACTCTCTGGGGCTCTTGCCTTATGGTGGAAAAAAGAAGTGGAAATTGATGTTGACACTTCAACCAAAAATATTGTCCATTCTGTTATTACGGAGAAGCCTAATTCTGCTGTATGGGCTGCTTCTTACATCTATGGGTGCCCTAATAAAGATGGAAAAGATCAGGTTTGGGAACTCAGGTGCATCGGTCGCTCAGAAATCTTACCTTGGCTTTGTATTGGCAACGTCAATGAAATTCTGAGTACTAGTGACAAGATGGGGGGGAATACTCCCAATTTGAAAAGGTTATCCTCTTTCCATGGGATGCTAACTGCTTGCAGCTTGGTGGTTTTGGAGTTCAAAGGACCTCGTTTTACCAGGAGAAATAATAGAGCAGATGGGGATTTTATTATGGAACGTACAGACATGGCTTTTGCTAATGCAAAATGGCGTGAGATGTATGCACAGGCCTTACTCTTTGTTGAAGCTGCAATTAGGTCGGATCACAACCTCCTAATTCTTAATACTTCTTTCCCTTTAAGAAAAGTGGGGAAACCTTTCCGCTTTGAATCTTTCTGGACAACAGAGGAGGGCTGTAAACCTGTAATTGCATAAGCTTGGGCTGTGGATTATGAGGGCTCTAAGATGAAAAAGGTGTGCAAGAAGCTAAGGGGGTGTAAAGAAAAGCTTAAGGTGTGGCATCAACAGAATGTTGGGGACATTCGTTTCCAAATCGCATCCCTGAAAGATCAGCCCGTGGGTATTCAGAAACAACTCGAAGCTAGCTTTCACCCAGATCTCATTATTGCTGAGAGAGTTATAAAAAGGAAAATTGAGGACCTATGGCAAAAGGATTCTATGTATTGGCACCAGCGTTCTCGCATCAAGTGGCTTCAGATGGGGGACAAAAACTCCCGTTTTTTCCATCTGAGTACCATTCAACGAAGGCAGCGGAATCAGATTGTGAAGCTTAAAGATGGAGCTGGAGACTGGAAAACAGAGGAGAAGGATATTGCAGGTATTATTGGCTCTCATTTTCAGGATCTGTATTCCCCCCCTCCCTCTAGGAATTTTGATGATATTCTGAGCTTAATTGATCCCCTCGTTACCCCTAACATTAATTCTGCCCTTATTGGGACTATCTCTAATGATGAAATCCACTTAGCTGCCTTTCAGTTGAGCCCTCTTAAGGCTCCAGGCTCGGATGGGTTTCCTGTTTTTTTTTCCAAAAATACTGGGATATTGTGGGTAATGATATCACTAATGCTGTGAAATCCTTCTTCCAAAATGGCACTTTAACCAAAGAGCTCAATCATACCCATGTCACTTTAATCCCTAAAGTTAGAAATCCAGAATCTATGAGCCAGCTTGGCCCTATAGTCTTTGCCGTTTTGTCTATAAAATCATTTCTAAAATCCTCACCAACCGTCTTCAACCTTTCATGCATGGATTAATTTCAGAGCAACAATCTGCCTATTCCTGGTCGTCAAATTCAGGATATCATTGTTGTTGCCCATGAGGTGTTTCATCATCTTAAACACAAGAAAGTTGGTCCGAGAGCCTCTATGGCTGTTAAATTGGATTTGAACAAGGCCTATGATCGTGTTTATTAGGATTTCTTGTTTCAAGTACTGGATCGTTTGGGTTTGACAAGATTTGGATTCATTGGGTTCAGCAATGTGTGTGCTATGTATGTGCAAATGGGGGTCAAATGTGCAATGTTACTCCTTATCGTGGGCTTAGACAGGGGGACCCGCTATCTCCTTATCTCTTTTTATTCGTGGTGGATGTGTTCTCAACCCTAATTCAAAAGGCCATCCAAAACAAATCTCTGAAAGGCATAAGGATGAAAAGGGAGTGCCCGACGGTCTCTCACCTCCTCTTTGCAGATGATTCAATGATCTTTCTTGAAGCCGAACCTCTGTTATGCTCTAATTTCAAGCACCTAGCCTCCAGCTTCAGCGAAGCCTCTGGGCTATCCATAAATGTGCAGAAGTCCAGCCTTTTCTTTTCAGCTAACACCAGCTCTGTGAGGAAAGATGAAATTATAGGGATTCTTGGTATGAAGGAGATGGATCCAAAAGCCAAGTACTTGGGATTGCCTTCTATTTGGGGGAGATCAAAGAAAGAAGCACTGGGTTTCATCAGTGATAAAATCACAGGCAAAGTTCAAGGTTGGGGTGAGAGTCAACTCAATCATGCCAGCAAAGAGGTGCTTATCAAGTCAGTTATCCAAAGCATGCCAGTGTACCCCTTCATGTGTTTCAAAGCTCCCATCTCTTTCTGCTCTAGCCTTAATGCAATAATCAGTAATTTTTGGTGGAGGACTTCTGAGTCAAAAGCTGGAATTCACTGGGGAGCTTGGAGCAAGTTGAACGCTTCTAAAAGTGAGGGGCGAGTTGGCTTCAAAGACTTTGCTGCCTTCAACAATGCCCTCTTTGCTAGACAGTTTTGGAGAATTAGCGAGAATCCTAATGGTCTTTGGTGCAAAGTTTTAAAGGGGAAATACTTCCCAACTTCCCAAAAACCTCTTGCTGGGAGGCAAAGAAAGGCCATTCCCCCTAGTGGGTTTGGGGCAGCATGCTTGAAGGGCTGAAAGTCTTGGAGGATGGCCTTCGATGGAGCATAGGTAATGGTGAAGCTGTCCATTTCCGGAGTGATCAATAGGTGCACAATCTACCTCACAACAGAGTGCTCAGCCAGCCCCCAATTAATTGTAATTGGAACAAAGTGGCAGACTTCATCAATCATGAAAATAGCACATGGGATTTGGAAAGGCTTGCCACCTGTGTTTCAGCGGAGGAAGTGAGAGCCATCTCCAAAATCCCTATAAGCTTAACCAAGAGGGAGGACAAGCGCATTTGGGCATACACTAAATCTGGGCAGTATACTGTGAAGTCAGGCTATCATCAGGGTTTCAAGAGGAGTACTGCACCAACTGCCAACCAGGCCTCCACCTCCCACTTCCTCCCGGAATCCATGTGGAAAAGGCTTTGGGCTGTTCCAACAATGCCAAAAGTGTACCATTTCATGTGGAAAGTGGTCAAAAATTGGGCCAATCTTTTTAAACATAAGTGTGCCCCTTCTCCTCTCTGTCCCATTTGTAATAATGCACCTGAATCCATAGAGCACACTCTCTTTCATTGCCCTTGGACAAGAGCTGTGTGGTTTGGTTGTGGGAAGTCTTTCTGGACTACGGATCTTGATACCTCATCGGCTGCTATTTGGATGTGACGCAGCGGAAAGTACACAAAGACTAGATATCGTTCTAGCAGACGAGATAATTACTCGAATCCACGAGTAGCCCTTGAAATCCACAAGGAAAAGAGATAGAAACTCTTAAATTAATATTGATTGAAGAGTTGATTTGCCCTTGGGCTTACAATCTTATTTATACTAGCTAAAGGATAAAGATAGACCCAACCTTTGATCTTTCCAACACATGACTCTTAGACTTCCAACAAAGACCTTTAGACTCCTAAGACTCAATACAAAGACTTAACTAAATGACCCTTCAACAAACTTACTTAATACTAGCCTTGAAACTTTAAAAGACACCTTGGAACTTTTTACTAATTCTTTGACTTCCTTTTTGACTTGTGAGTTGTGACTCTCCAATTGCTCCATGAATGCTTCAGCTACTTGTTCTGCATCAGGATGGAAGACATTCTTTGTGGTCATCGGGCCAAGGAAACTACTCTGGAGAATATGGTTGCCATCTTTCAGGTGTGTTGGGCCATTTGGAAGGCTAGAAATGCGCATGTATTCACAGGAAAGCCCCTGAATCCTGGGGATACAATTGAATGTGCAACTGGGACGAATCGTAATTACCTTCTTGCTTTGTTCAAAGGACCGAAAGTTGGTATCCTCAACAACCCAGAGATAGAAGATGGGTCCCCCCCTCCCCGCCCCCCCCCCCCCCCCACACACCATCGTCTGCTCTAAAGTTTAACACAGATGGAGCATATAAATCCTCTTGCAGCGCTGTTGCCTTTGGCGTTATCGCGAGAGACCATAGTGGATTAGCTCAAATTTGGCATTCAGGAATAGCAATGGCATCCTCTGCCATTTCCATAGAGGCTGGGGCTTTTAGAATTGCTTGCGGAACTGCTATGGATCTAAATCTCTATGAGGTGGTCTTCGAATCTGATTGTTTAGAGCTCATTAACTGCTTCAAAGAGTCCAATTCTCCTACTCCATGGGAAATCCGAGCTGTGATAGAAGATATTAAAAGCTGGGCATCCGGTAAGTGTCCTTCGTTTGGTGCCCAAGGGAAATGAACAAAGTGGCGCACTGGTTGGCCACGAATTGTCTTAATAGGAATTTTGTTTTCTCTTCAGGTTGTATTCCGCCTGAGCTTCAATGTCTTCTTAACTATGATGTAATCCGTTGATCTCGTTCTATATATAGTGACCTTTTCAAAAAAAAGCAGAATTTTCATTTAAAATCTGCCTTTCCATCCTTTTTAAAAGATATTTTTGACACAAAAGCATAAAGAGACCTTTCAACCAGAATTGAATTGTGACATCGTAATTGTGTCACAAATGTATTAAATATAACAACTACAACAGACATTAAGATGCAGTTATACAAATTACTTATCTTGCTTGTTGTTTATAATTTGTTATTGAAAGACATTCCTTAGATGCAGTTGTTCAGTTCCCAACCTAGAATTCCCAAGTTTTTGGTGGGTTGGGATGACGATAGTTTGGAGGACTTGGAGGATGAGTTAATTGAGTACGATTAGCGAAGCTCTCAAATACTATTTTTTTAAATGATCAAAAACTACCTAACAAAGACTATAGACATGTATTCCTTTTGGCACTCTCTAGACACATATTCATAGACTCAAGGACCCTACTAAAACTAGAAAACGCTAAAATAGCAAAACAGAGGCTCTAAATTTACTGCATTAAAATTCCACATCGAACAAGCACCTAATAACCGAAGCTTTCTTGTTCTATAATAGCCAATCCTATAACTAACAAACTATTGCAAATTCTCTTATGTAATCGACCTGGTGGAAAAAGGAGATTTCTAAAATTGAACTCCTGAAAAAGAAACGGGACTCACCCAGATGATAAATAGTACTAAGAAGAAAATTACGGACACTTTTACTTTACTGTACCTGAAAAGCCAGAAGTTTGTTGCCCCAAAATGAATTGCGTGTCATGCCCAATCTCGACACACGAGCAGTCATCAGAGACAAATAATAGCTATCATTTCGATAGCCAGTAATAATCACTTTCTCCCCGGGAGATGGAATATCCCCAAATTCCACTGGCTTTACTCCTTTCCAGAATTCATCATCATGGACTGCTAACATTGCTGCAAGCAAAATCACTCCACATAATAGCACGCAATTGTTTTAATTGAAAAAATGGTCAAAAGCCCATGAATAGGGAAAATTATCCAGCCTATCTTTATTATTTGTTAGCAAAGAATGCTTGTGGTTTAAAAGTCCCTTTGCTTTTCTAAGAGCTGCTTCCTCTTTTTTGAAGAACTTGCCCTTATTTACTGCAAACATGGAGATAAAATATCTAGTATTGTGCAAGATTCTAGCAGTCCAAACAAAAACATCAAACAGCAACAACCACAAGACCATATAGATTATTTGACTGTTCACTTTTTCTGAATGGGTAAATTCTACAACCTTTTTTTCCCCTCATTTGGGTAGAGACTGTATACAAGAATCACGATAACCAACATAATAAACTTGAGAATCAAACATGTAAGAACTAAGAAAATATATAACCACAAATCAAACACATATAACAAACAAACCACTCAAGAAAGTCCATAGATGGAGATGCATAATCAAATCCCTGCCTCAGAAAAATTTGACCCTCTAACCTCCTACTTGCTAATACACAAAGCAGAATTAATCCAGTTGTTCACATTACCTATCCAATAGGGATTTTTAAAACACGGGTATAAGTGCAAAGTAGATGGATATAGAAAAGGCAGAGGATCTAATTAAGGGCAAGAAGAGTCAAATTGATTTAAATACCTATTGGCATGAGTATTTTTTGGAAATGAAACTATCTTTTAATCAGTTCAAAATGCTCCGGTTAAATTCTTATTAGGTGGACTATTTAAACCATA
This sequence comes from Rhododendron kiyosumense, assembly GCA_019656275.1. Classification (NCBI taxonomy): domain Eukaryota; kingdom Viridiplantae; phylum Streptophyta; class Magnoliopsida; order Ericales; family Ericaceae; genus Rhododendron; species Rhododendron kiyosumense. Next base: position 52,721 of record BPLS01018886.1, read on the forward strand.
CAAAAACAAACCGTGCCCTAATTTCCAATCAATTAGGGTTGCCTGCGTGAATACGTTTTTTTTTCTTTTTTCCTTTGACATCTGTCAAGGGCATCATGATCCATTATATCCAACAAACTTAGAACCTTTGAACTACCACCTCTAAGGTCCATTTTGGGCTTAGCACCCCCAACTACCGTAACCATATCACTCCTAACTACTGCATTAACCAGTAACCGGTCAACTGTAGACATGTCCAAACTGCTTCAATCTATCTTCTCCCAACTTATCTTTTATGGATGTTACGTACTACTGTACCATTCAACTGAGGTTTTAGTTTCTAATTTTATCTCGCAAGAGCTCTCCACACATCCATCTTAACATTGTCATTTGACTCATTTAAGCTACACTCATCTTACTCCCATGTTTTATAGTAGTCAATGTTTGTATAAGTTGGTTCGTCTAATAGTAGTACGGTAAATTTCTCCTCAACTTTAGGGTATCCTTCAATCACACAACACTCCATAGCAGTTCGTCCATTATTCCATTTACGTCATCTACACTCTCTCCATCCTTACTAGTTACTACCAAATCAGCCAAGGTGCTTAATACACTCATTTCTTGGTAATTCCTGATTTTGGAGCGTTACTCTGTCAACACTAGCACTTTTACTACCACTAAAATTACACTCTATGCATTCCGATCCAATGCCCTTTTCAAGTCAGGTGGACTACTTGTTATGAAAAACATAAATCAAGGACTTTCAATGTCTCCTTGTTTACCTTAACACTTATAGTTTAAAAAAAAAAACTAATCTTTGCCTAGACCTCATACTTTATCGATACAAAAAGTAGTGCATTAAAGAGAGAGCAAAATAAACCATACCAAGATCACACTCAGGTGCTATAGCAAGCACTGTAGCATTATAACGTGTATCACAGTTGCGTTTCTTGAGTGTCACTAGTGTGTGGTGATCGACTGAACGAGCTGTAGTTAACACTCTTCTCCCACTCACAATTAACCCAGTACCATACGACACTTGATGTTCCCTTTCCCATGGGGATGAGAAATCTGGTTCCGGCTTAATGCAAAGTACCTGGACGACTGCATATAATTGTAGCTGCAAAAAGAATCCAATACTTAGCATACACTGTCAAAACAGACAAAAATAAAATATTCCATCTCTTTTTCATCTCCTTTATTTATTTATTTATTTATTTTTGTCACCATTCAAAAAGGGCAAAAAATTAATCATGCTTACGATATTCTCTGGCTCGCGTTCACCATCATCATCAGCTTCAAGGTCTTCAGCCCAATCCAACAATCTCTCTCCCAGCGAAGAGATCGCGTCCCTGACAGAGGCGCGAGAAGAGAAATACCTAATAATTGCAGAAGTATTCTGGAGTAGCGTACAATGGTCATCACATGATGATGAAATTGAGAGGAACGATTGAAAACTTTTATTAGTCACTGGGAAGTTGGAGGCAGAAGAAAAAGAATAAGAAGAAACAAGAGACGACGGCCAACGGATGGATTTACAAAAGAGATGATTAGCGATCGGAGAAGAAGTAGTAGTAGCCAACATCTTGTTGGGAAGAAACGACGGACGGCCAAACTGACAAACTGTACTTGTTGCTAGAAGGGAGAGAGAAAAGCGAAACACCCGCGCTTTATATGCTCGAGAGCTGCTACTCCCCCCCCCCTGACACACACCCCTCCCGGCCCCACCATCCTATTTCCCGGACTACCCCTCCCCCCTCCTCTCTCTCTCTCTCTCTCTC